>JAHPZR010017212.1:7500-14711 GCA_019787425.1 Platygyra sinensis
TTTGATTAAAACACTGACCAACAACTAACCTATGTCTTCCATAACTTTATTGCTCAGCAAGTTGTGCACATGTGCATATACTTGTGACTTTGATTCGGAGCCGAACAATTCCTTTGTTTCAACAACAATGCCACATGGCTTAGCAAATACAAGAACTCCTGCAGGAAACAATATTAAACAGCTACTTAACAAACAACTTCTTTGCAAACTAAAATACTTACATAAATTTTTCCTACTTCACTTGAAAGAATATGCATTTATTTAGGGTGTTTTTTTTTTTATATAAATCATATAGTATGGTGCTGCAGGCATTTAATTACAGGTTAACGCACTTGGCGAGTGAATTATCGGGATTTACCTGCACGAGTTCAATAACAATGAACAAGAAATTTCAACACCGCACGAGGCGGCCTCGCAGGGTATTGAAAAATTTCGAGTTCATTGTTAGTGAACGAGTGCAGGTAATTAACAATTATCCTGCGAAATCGCGCGGAATATCGTCTGATACTTAGCCGACGAGGCCGTAGGCCGAGTCGGCTAAAATCAGACGATATTCCGCAAGATTGAGCAGGATAATTGTTTTATTATTCAACAAATTGATAACAAAATTGATTTCCAAGCTCGTAACATTTTTAAACCTTTCTGTCGACATTTTTTCACTTCACTTTTTCTTCCCACGTACGAAGCTACGTATATCGCCGGATATCCGTCACCTACGGATGACGGATATCGAGAGCATCATGACCATATTTGGATAGTGTTACAATTTGTTGAATAATAAGTCCTGATAATTCACAAGCAATGAGTGCTTTAACATTTTTATTATTCAAATTGAATAACTGCAAGCAAAATTCTTCAAACTTTGAGTCAGCCAAAGCCATGGTGTAATGACAGTGGTGTATAGAATTTACACCACGGCTATTACACCACGATAATGACATCAAGGAGGTTGTTGCGTCATAACCAAGTGTCACTTGGTACAAATCAACCAATCAGAAAATCGGAATTCGTACAGTGTATGAAAGTTGAATAATATTATCAATTATCAGATGGTACATACATTTTGGTTTTCTTGAAAGTTAATCTGTTTTGCTCTATGACAGTATCTGATGATTAAAGGTCCAGGTACTTTCTAGAAGGGGGTTGTTATTGTTGAAAACCATAAACTAATCCCTTTCAGGACCTGCATTTCTTATTGAAACTTTTGTTTTGAACTTTCTGTACCTGCTGTTCTGTGGTTTTTGCTTTTGTGTTTTCCTTTTTCTGTCCCACAGTTAATTTTCCTCTTCTCTCCTTTTTCATCCATTACAACATCATCCTCAGTTGAGACAACACCAAAGCCAGAACTACAAGGGATGTAAAGGAGTAACATATGAGAAAACACAATATTTTTAACAGATAGTTATTTCTTCTTAAAAATAGTTTAGAGCAAATCAGTTTGGGTTATAAATGTAGAGCCAAAACACTTCAGATGGTTATTGATAGTTTTTCAAATGTCCAAACATGCATTATAAGGCCACAGACCGATTACATTAAAAAAGTGATAACCTTCTGGTGTATTACACAATTCCTTTACTTTCAACTCCAAAGAAAATCTGATTCATCATTGGTTTCTTAAACTGTTATGAGTTTGTTAAAAACCAGCTATCATTTCAAATATCGAATTCGTTTCTTTTCAGTGATTAATTTCAATATGAGCTGTAAAAACTTGAAAATATATGGTGACTGAGACTGTATAAGATACATTACCAGGATCCAGTGGCTTTCTTTATAAATTATTGAAAGCTCTTGTTACTAGTATTTTATTTTATGGTTTTCGAAAACTATTTAGTGTTATCATCACAAGGAAAACAATTGTATATAATTACATGGTTGTCAGTAAGTTTTTGAGTAGCTAGTTCCATCCAAAAAGTAGGCTGCTATATGTATTTTACTTGTCCAATATCATGCTCAGAACCGACCCACTAACAATCTGACTAACTTGCACAGTATTCAAAATAGCTGGTGAAATGCACTGGTTGTCGGCTTTTTAATTACAAATGACACACATTTCATCTTACTCTTTAATGGTAACACTCTGTTCACTTGGTGTCATATCTTCATTTTCCAAAAATTTCCATTCAAACCGATTCTGACCAAACTCATTGTGATGCTGCGCACTGTACATGTAGCTCAGTTTCTTTGAGACACGTTCTCGTACTTTAATTGGTAAATTTGCCTCTTTTATCCAACTCTTTCTCCCATCTGCCCAAAGCACCTTGAATAAAGATAAAACAATTCAGTGACTTATTGTTCAGCACTTGACATAATTCGTGCACACCCCCATTAAAGCAACATAAATGCTTTGGATTTACTCTGAGCAGAAAAAAGATTTTTCAGAGTGTTTTTTTTGTCACACATGATTTGTTTTTAAATTACATTTTCCCTTCAAACTGTTAAATACTGTAAATATCAATGATCATATTAAGTACTTTACTAGAAAATAATTTGGTTCTTATACCTTGAAACAGTTAAACAGTGTAATAAATTACTAAATGTAGAGGAAATTACAGTATTTGCCAACTATATAAAGTTTAAAACTATTGAATCAATGTTCAGATTCTGGAAGTGGCTGGGAATAAAATTTGTGCATGATTACCTACAGTGGGGCATACGCCATTTCTTTCGATGTTATTAAGTGCAATGTTGTTGACACTTTGGTGCCCCATGGCGCTGCAGAGGTTAGGTTACAATTGGTATGATGGACTGAATTATCGTTTTGCTGAACATGATATAGCAGATATCACTGCAAGGATATGCACCATTTAAGAAAACGCTGGAAATAAATCAAATAGATCATTTTTATGTGCTTGTACGCCTATGATATCTAATTACAAACCTTTCTATGTTTAAGAAAATAATAGACATTAATTATATTTGTATTCTTTACCTCATAGATCTGTCCTAGCCTTGTACACTTTTCATTAATAATCTTCACTATAAGAGTATCAGTATCAGTATCAGAATTTCCTTTTTTACTTTCTTCTGAAGTTACCATGTCATCTCGGAATGTGGTTGCATGGCCATTATGCAGCAAGCAGTATCTCGATCCTTATGCTGTTGTATTTTGGCAACCTACAACAAATGAGTTTACAATGTAACACATTAACAAAACTTACTAATTACTAATATTTACCCTGTACATTAATTAGGACTTATGACCATGTGTATTTATTCTTGACCTTCAGTGTTTCATTTACAAATAATGAAAAATATAAATTTAAACCAGTTGGTCTTACCAACAACTACTGTGCCTTGTAAATCATCAAACTGTAGTTCACCAACATGCTTGCACATACACACTTGTCTTGCATTCTTCATATTTCCATCCATTATCAATACTGTCCTGCATCCAGGGGTTTCACATACATGATCTATCAACCAAAAATTTCAGAAAATAACACAGTAAGATTAAAGTTGTGTAGAAATTTTTCATTTCCTGAAATTGCAAGGGAGAAGAAGGTTTGAGGGTAGTAAGCTGACACTTAGATTAGATGTTACAATTTGCTCACATGGTTATGGCAAGGGTTGTCCAGAACCCTGGTAACTTTAGAGTATATAACTTTAGAGTATATTTGTAATTATTATATACACAAAAAAAAGTTTTCAAGAAAATAACACAGTAAGATTAAAGTTGGGTAGAAATTTTTCATTTCCTGAAGTTGCAAGGGAGAAGAAGGGTTGAGGGTCGTAAGCTGACACTTAGATTATATGCAATACACATATTTAAGTTTGTACGTGGGTATGATATTACTTTTTGATTCACTTACCACCCCACTTCTTGATGAATGCATCATGGAAGTATTTTGTCACCAACTCCGCCAGTTCATTTCTGTCGTAAGGGATTGTTTCAATGGAAAGGCTATATTTTGATATCACATCAGCTGCAGCAAACAACAAAAAACCTTCCTCCAACCGTCTACGATCCATAGGAGTTCTTTCATTCAGCAATGCAAACATTTCAGATGATGTATCACTGCAGTGAGCATTTAATGGAGACAAAACTTTTTAGAAACACATAACCTAATAAGTTCTCCATTAAGCTACCAAGTGGTTCTCTTTGGATCTGCAAGTCACTTAACAATAATTCCCCTGCCATCCAACTTTTACACAGTTCCATTCTTTACAAATGCACAATCTGACCTGCACTATCATAATTGCCCCTTATCTGTCCTCTCTATTTTGGGGCAAAGACTCTGTGAAAAATCCACCACATCTAATGATTCTATTGATATCCTATTACATTGATACTCTTGCGCTGCAGCATTGGTGTTTGATTGACAGTTTGAGTTGAGCAAGTTGCAATCCATGCGAGCAAGTTGCTATTGCTTTTGCCCCATTGTCAAATATCATTTGAAGAGCAGTTTGCGAATCAAAATCTTACTGTGGCTTATGATGACTAGCATACATTACAATTGTACCACGCCGCTTGAGAAAAGGGAGAAAATAATTGCCCTGTGGACGTCTGGTTCAAAACAGGCACACATAGCAGAAGAAGTTGGATAATCGCCTCAAACAGTAGCCAATTTTGTCTGCAATCAAATGGGTGTTTCGATAGCCAATTTGCTGTCGCTAAGACTTTGAAGCTTCTGTGACAGCAAACCTGTCTTAAAATATTGAAGTAACACTGGAAACAGTTTAGAAATCTCAATGAGTTCTTGCCACGAGATACCAAATGAAGTGAGCAACTTGCTCGACTCAAACTGTCAGTCAAGATAGCAATGTTCCAGCTGAAGTTTGCAAAGTTTCCATCAAAATAACACCTGGTTTCACTGTAAGATTGTTATGCTAGACTGCAGAGTTCCCCCCCAACTTATATGCATTATATCCCATAACAACAGTGCCACCGCTAGCCACCTGCACTTTGGTGAATAGTTGTTAATTATTATTATAATCATAATTAATATTTTGAGCATGTTTTCTTCTTTTCTTGTTTGTTGTGTTCAGGCAAACAAACAGACACTGAACATTAATTTTACAAGTAAAAATTAATAAATAAATACATGAAAAAGATTAATAAAGAAATAAATGAAGTTGTTACCGTTTCATTCTCTTTGCTGGTTTGGAATGGACACTGTCGTTTAGTTCGGTAGTTCCTGATTGCTTTACGTAGCCAAATCTTCGATTGTATGAAGTTGCAAAAGTGGAAAATGCAACTGCGCCAACAACGAGAAGATTGGAACATTGGCGAATTAAAGATGTGTGGAAGGCAGTGTCCTCTGAAGACAAAAGATAAGTATTTTCCAAACAGGTACTATCCAAATGTTTCTTTCCCTGCTCGGTCCAAAATCCGTAGTGCTCATAAATCTTACACTTTTTGCAGTGTTTAGTAACACGACTGCCGAGATAAGTTCCTCTTTCCGAATGATACACGACCACAACATGCACTTTGTTTTCCAGCACCGTAAGATCTTTCTTGCATTTTCTGCATGTTTGTCGATTGGTTATCAATACAGTAGCTAGAGGTTGCCCGCAAGATACCGTAAAATCGTGGAATTCCCTGAACTGTTCATTTGTTGTTTCTCTTAGACTTGGACATAACTGCAATAAACTCATAGTTTCCGCGGCAAACGTACAACATTCTTCACTGTTAGTTGAATCCGGATTCCCCGCATCTTGCCCAAAAACAAATCGTTTCACTATGCTCGTGAAATCGAGTAGCCCAAGGAAAACGTTTCCAATGATGTGGATTACAAAGGATAGCCGAGAGAAACCCGCATTATTTTTAAAAAGACTGGCCATTACTCCCAAATGGACGCCGCTCGACTTCACTACCGATTGTTTCGTCGCCAGAGCGAAAGTTGTCGATGAGAGGGCTCTGGGGAGAGTTTGTATGGGGACGAGGCGACAAATACCACTTGATGTGGAGGGTCGGGTTAATTGTTCGAAAGTAAACACAGGATTAAAAGTTAACAGATGCATTCAGTTTTCTTGTATATATTGTTTTTCGCTTCCTATTTTTTGTTTAGTTTGAGATTGTTTAAATTCAATGATCAAATTCTGTGTACAGAAGGCAATTTAAGCGAAATTTAACTCTGATTAAGTCATAATAATCTGCAAAATATAGCATCCACGACGCAGCAAGATGCTTGAGAAAGTATTTAAGTGAATTCAAACGAAATCACTAATCAACAACACTGTATTAGTTGGGATAACCTATTTCTTTATCGGGAAAACATAACAACAAAGAAAAATATGTGTTTAAAATAGTTTCTAGTTTAATGCTGAATAAGTAAAACCTTTTCGATTCTCTTGTTGTGCAAATATTTTACATAAAGAACTCTAAAACAAGAACTATTAACCTTATTGTAGAACCGCGGTAAATTATATATTTTTTTTAACTGCTAGTTTTTGTTACACCTGGTATGGAGTTTAGTTAATACTCCCAAGTATGACGCTCGACTAAGAGAGTAGCTTTGCATTTAGTTTATTCAATCCCCTTGTATTCTAGTATTTGACAAAAAGTTGTTCTGTTACGGTTAATAGTTTAAATGGGAACTTGTCGCTACATACTAGAAGGCCCGGCCACTTTTTTGCATCTCGTTTGCAACTTGAAACAACGACATCAACCGCGCGTTTTTAAAATTCAATTTTGAACTTTCAAATCACCAACAGTATTCATTTATATATTTGTTTCAGAGTTAAAAGTGTTCAATGTTCAGACCACTGACTGGCTTTGAACTGGTTGAATTCAAATTGAAACACTTCGTTATTTCGAACCAAAATCTATTTCCCTTGGATCCCAGTTTGTTTCGGTAAATGGCGAACGCAAGCGATTTCATATATTCCGTTTCCCGGACGTGTTAAAAGTGCAGGGTTTGAACTGTAATATTTCATGAAATCCTGTTTTAACTTTCATGTTCTTATTTCCGAAATCAGTGGAATAGTTAAAATAAATGTTCTAAAATCAAATGTAGCTCAGTTTCCTTTTCGTTTCCTTCAGTTCTTCTACTTCAGTCCTTGGAGTCTTGTCCGTTCTTCATTCACTGCTTTTCATCACCATTTAAAAAGAGCAGTCGCCCATGAAAAATATCGAAGTAGAACCACTCACTCTTCTTCACTTCAATATTCGACATCACAAAGTCCGCTTGTCTGGCTCTTTTCTTCATTTTCTCGTGATCATGCGTCCAATACTGAGACAGCATCACCCATTCTGCAGCCAGCTTTGGTTC
>JAHPZR010017213.1:2500-5000 GCA_019787425.1 Platygyra sinensis
GCTGAATTTTTTGATATCAACATTCCGAAGTTTATGATATGTTACACTCTTGCGGGTTGGGGCAGGGCAAGGAAAGTCAATGTTGCAAAGCACGCGTTTGTGATCAGAGGGCAGTTCAGGAAGAATTTTCAACTTTGAAATAAAGTTATCAGCGCAGCGAGTGATAATTAGATCCAGAGTGTGTCCATCACAGTGAGTTGGACCGTCAACATGTTGCTGAAGACCAGCTGAATCGAGCAGATCGAGGAAGTTCCTAGCCTCAGTGTTTGTGGGATTATCTACATGAAAATTGAAATCGCCAGCCAGAATAAGCTTGTTGGGTGTAGCGATGAGTTCTTCAAGAAATTTCGAGAAGTCAGAAAGAAATTGCGGCGTAGAGAGTTTGTTTTTCTTTGTTGGTCTTGGTCGATAAATTGTCGACAGATGAAACTGTTTATTTCCGGATGTGATGGCCAAATCAAGGGTCTCGAAAGACGAGTAAACAGAAAAATCATTTCTCTTGACTTGAAGTCCTTTGCGTGCGATAACCGCAACTCCGCCACCTCTGGTCGCTCTTGGAAGACTGTAAACATTATAATCTTGTAAAGTGTTAATCAGGTCTGCCATGGTAAAACAATCAATTCCTGTAAGCCAAGTTTCTGTGACGGCGCAAATATCAATGTGTTCAGATATTACTAGATCACATATCGAGGAGATTTTATTGTTTATTGAACGTGCATTCCATAAGGCAAATCGCAGTTTTGGGCCACCATTTGAACGCGCTGATTTCAGCTGGATGGATATAATATTGTTGACAGTTCGCGATGATGCAGTAGATGCAAATTTTTGACGATTTTCTCGAAAAGGTGTTATAATGGGTTGTATATTAAATGACTTTCTTGATTCTCTTAACTTAACTTTCATCCCACTTCTCCTACCTCGATAACGTCGATGAGATCCAAAAGAGCAAGCACCATTTATTACGGAGATCGTTGACCTTGTAAAGTGAGAATAATAAAGTGGCAGTGATGGCAATCCGGAGGAAGAATTTAGCAGATTCTTGTCTTCGGTAGATATCGAGGTTGATGGATTGATGTGACTTGAAAGAGCAGAAATGTCACTGTGAACGTAATTTCTCACATTATTGTCAGGCCCATAGCCTGAATTTCAGCCGTCTCCTCCTCTCGCTAAGTCTCGGGAGAGAGACGTCTGAAAGCACTGGGCGATAATGCTGTCCGGTGACGTCACGAGTGAAATGTGGTAATTTATGAAATTTCACACACGACCTTCAGCGCAAAAACAAGTCTAGACAGAACCGTTAAGTTTTGGTGACGTCAATCATCTCCGCCTCTTTATCGACCGTATGCAAAATTTACAAAAAAAGTCTTAAACTTTGCAGCGGTCCACTCGTAAAAATTATCATTTTACTTTCAGTATGCTCGGTTAGCTCACTAAATACACTGGAATTAAATATTCCTTGAAATTTGTAACTGAAGACGGGCGGATTGTAATTGGGTTTATCAACGGCCATTCGCATGCATGAATGACCCCGAGTCGGAGAGCAAGCAAATCTAAAACGCGGTGAACTAAATTATTTCTTTACGTATTCGTGGGGCTACGGACTGAACAAAACTTCTAATGAAACTTTGTGCTAATTTTGTGGTAATAGGTTATAGGTTTTATAGGTTTACGTATATGTTCAGCCCATAGCCCCAAGAAAATACGTGCAGAATAATTTGTTTGCTCGCGTGCAGATTTGCTTGCTCTCGGAGTCATTCATGCATGAGAATGGCCGTTGAAAAACCCAACAAACGTCTTCATTTATGGATTTCAAGGAGTGTTTAAAACCAGTGTATTTAGTGTGCTAGCCGTACATATCGAAAGTAAAATGATAATTTTTACGAGTGAACTGCTGCAAGTTTTCAGACTTTTTTCAGGTAAATTTTGCATACGACTAACTTTCGTTTGGAAAATGGCTGTGCTGCTTTGAAAGTTCAATCGCTACTGACTAGTGGAGCCATATGATGACTATGATATATTAAGGACTTCTCATATCCCGTAGGCAAGTTTACGAATACATCGCTTCCGCTAAGAAATTCTGCAACTGCCTTTTCCTGTTGCGGATAGAGGTTTTGAACTCCAAATGTCGAGCATACACCAGAAACGGCTTTAACTCTTGTGGCTTTAGCTCGCGATTTTCTTCTGCCATCTTCAGTGAACGCGCAAAGTTTGGCAATAAAATTATTCAAATTATTCGCGTCGGGCAAATAAATTAACACAGCAACCAATCAGAACCACTACCAGGTTTTCGGGTAGTGACGTCACCGGACAGCATTATCGCCCATTGCCTTCAGACGTCTCTCTCCCGAGACTTAGCGAGAGGAGGAGACGGCTGAAATTCAGGCTATCAGGCCCAGGGTTGAGCTCAACATCCATATAGATTGTAATGTCCTTCCAAGGCAGAAGGTAGCATAAATGTTCATGTTTAGTCCACGCACAAGTCGGTCTTGATGGAAGGCGT
>JAHPZR010017213.1:10000-12500 GCA_019787425.1 Platygyra sinensis
GAGCGTGAATTTGTGGTGTCACGACAGGCAATGTGATGTCTCTTTCGGGTTCTACAAGACGCACAAAGTCGATTGAAACGGCAAAATACTCGGAGACCAAATACTCTATCTTAAACGCTGAATTGCGTTACAAAAGTGTTTATGATGCACCATTTAGTGATGAGTAATTCACGAGCATAGTTGTTCATAGAGTGATTGTTTTTATTCGGAATGTGTCGCCGAGCGTGAATTTGTGGCGTCATGACAAACAAAAATCTTTATCTGGGTCTACAAGATGTGCAAAATTGATTGAAAAGGCAAAATATTCTGTTTAAAATGCTAGTTATTTTAACTTTGAAGCGGATCAATTACTTTGATATGACTGTTGGCTTCAGTTCATCACGTTTATTACAAAGAAATTTGCATAAAGCTTGTGAAGTTGTGAACATGAAGTGTCAATCAACTAGAGATGAATTTTCATTTTTGACGCCGTGTGCTGGAAGAAAAAAATTAATTTTGAGTTGAAAAAACAATTCATCTCTATTTCTTTTCAATTTGTTCCAGGCACTCAGCAGCGATTTTTAATCGCTTCATTTTCAGAGGAAAAAGTGACCTTTAACCCCGGCTGTCAAATATTTCAGTGCTGCATGCGGCTGCTGCCGTCACGGCTCGGTGCCCACGTCACGTTTTTGCGGCAATTCTCACGACCCAAGTGATTTCAGAAATCTTTATCTTACAGCTATAACAGTTGTATTTTTTGATCGCTATGCATTTGTTGACAAGAAAATGAGACATAGAGTATTATTTTGTGCTTACTTTTATGATGCTCAGGCTCACATTGTTACAAATAAAAATTATTCGTAAGTTATTTACTTTGAGTAGCCGGCGCGGCAAGGATGACCAGACGCCGAATTTCCACAAATTTCACCGGTCACCGGAGCTTACAGGGAACTCTGGTTATGTTGAGCGTTAGCCGTATGCGTTCGTTAGTCAATCCCTGCACGACAACAACAAAAGACGCCTTGACTGTCGGCTGCACAATGAATTGTTTATCGATGGCGGTCTGGTGTTGGTTTTTTTGCTCGTTTACGACCCCGTCTCTCGCTTGTTTCGTTACAGAGAAACGCCGCTGTCGCGAAGAACACAAACAGAAATGGAAAATGAATGGTCAGAATATGTAAACGTTAAACGGTGAGAGATATTACGAGACCGCAAAAAAGTCTAAAAACGAACCGATTCGATTCATTCTGATTCAATTTCCGCAGTTCATAATATATGATTTCATTCACATTATCCACAACTTACGATCCGTTTGTGCATGATTACCTACAGAGGGGCATACTCCATTTCTTTCGATGTTATTAAGTGCAATGTTGTTGACACTTTGGTGCCCCATGGCGCTGCAGAGGTTAGGTTACAATTGGTATGATGAACTGAATTATCGTTTTGCTGAACATGATATAGCAGATATCACTGCAAGGATATGCACCATTTAAGAAAACGCTGGAAATAAATAGTAGATCATTTTTATGTGCTTGTACGCCTATGATATCTAATTACAAACCTTTCTATGTTTAAGAAAATAATAGACATTGATTATATTTGTACTCTTTACCTCATAGATCTGTCCTAGCCTTGTACACTTTTCATTAATAATCTTCACTATAAGAGTATCAGTATCAGTATCAGAATTTCCTTTTTTACTTTCTTCTGAAGTTACCATGTCATCTCGGAATGTGGTTGCATGGCCATTATGCAGCAAGCAGTATCTGGATCCTTTTGCTGGTGTATTTTGGCAACCTACAACAAATGAGTTTACAATGTAACACATTAACAAAACTTACTAATTACTAATATTTACCCTGTAGATTAATTAGGACTTATGCACTAGTCATTTGTTTCCTCCGCCCCCCCACCCCCGCGACATGCGGGGACTTTGTCGGGCAATAGCGGGGGAATTACTGCAGCTTTGCGATGATTTTATGCCCGGACCCCCAGGGACTTTACCTCAAATTTGCCTGACCTAAAATACCTGTTTGAGTATACATACACAACAAGAGCATTTGTGATACATTCATGTGCGACCATAAAGATCGGCATACACTACACAAACACTGTGCAAGTGATGAAAATGTTGTTTTTCTGTTTGATAATAAATACACAACAAGAGGATTTGATACATTCATGTGTGACCATAAAGGCCGGCATACACTAGGGGACAGATACCAGGGACTGGTCTCAGGAAGCAGTGAAGGGAAGAGACCCTGAAGCAAAGTTTGTGGTGTGTACACACTTACGAGAAGCAATTCCCTGCGACTAGTCCCACCAAATTAGCCCAATTTAAAACAGCCCTGGACAAAACTCATGTTCTGCGACTTAAATTTCTATATAATGACATAAGCAGTTTCATGGGACTAGTACCAAGGACGTGGCCTTAAAATACTCTGAATTTCTCGTCATGTGTACGTTCTACCAATGCTTGTTTGTCCCTTTTTGCTTTAGAATCTCAAATGCCTTTTAA
>JAHPZR010017213.1:15000-17688 GCA_019787425.1 Platygyra sinensis
CCATAACAACAGTGCCACCGCTAGCCACCTGCACTTTGGTGAATAGTTGTTAATTATTATTATAATCATAATTAATATTTTGAGCATGTTTTCTTCTTTTCTTGTTTGTTGTGTTCAGGCAAACAAACAGACACTGAACTTTAATTTTACAAGTAACAATTAATAAATAAATACATGAAAAAGATTAATAAAGAAATAAATGAAGTTGTTACCGTTTCATTCTCTTTGCTGGTTTGGAATGGACACTGTCGTTTAGTTCGGTAGTTCCTGATTGCTTTACGTAGCCAAATCTTCGATTGTATGAAGTTGCAAAAGTGGAAAATGCAACTGCGCCAACAACGAGAAGATTGGAACATTGGCGAATTAAAGATGTGTGGAAGGCAGTGTCCTCTGAAGACAAAAGATAAGTATTTTCCAAACAGGTACTATCCAAATGTTTCTTTCCCTGCTCGGTCCAAAATCCGTAGTGCTCATAAATCTTACACTTTTTGCAGTGTTTAGTAACACGACTGCCGAGATAAGTTCCTCTTTCCGAATGATACACGACCACAACATGCACTTTTTTTTCCAGCACCGTAAGATCTTTCTTGCATTTTCTGCATGTTTGTCGATTGGTTATCAATACAGTAGCTAGAGGTTGCCCGCAAGATACCGTAAAATCGTGGAATTCCCTGAACTGTTCATTTGTTGTTTCTCTTAGACTTGGACATAACTGCAATAAACTCATAGTTTCCGCGGCAAACGTACAACATTCTTCACTGTTAGTTGAATCCGGATTCCCCGCATCTTGCCCAAAAACAAATCGTTTCACTATGCTCGTGAAATCGAGTAGCCCAAGGAAAACGTTTCCAATGATGTGGATTACAAAGGATAGCCGAGAGAAACCCGCATTATTTTTAAAAAGACTGGCCATTACTCCCAAATGGACGCCGCTCGACTTCACTACCGATTGTTTCGTCGCCAGAGCAAAAGTTGTCGATGAGAGGGCTCTGGGGAGAGTTTGTATGGGGACGAGGCGACAAATACCACTTGATGTGGAGGGTCGGGTTAATTGTTCGAAAGCAAACACAGGATTAAAAGTTAACAGATGCATTCAGTTTTCTTGTATATATTGTTTTTCGCTTCCTATTTTTTGTTTAGTTTGAGATTGTTTAAATTCAATGATCAAATTCTGTGTACAGAAGGCAATTTAAGCGAAATTTAACTCTGATTAAGTCATAATAATCTGCAAAATATAGCATCCACGACGCAGCAAGATGCTTGAGAAAGTATTTAAGTGAATTCAAACGAAATCACTAATCAACAACACTGTATTAGTTGGGATAACCTATTTCTTTATCGGGAAAACATAACAACAAAGAAAAATATGTGTTTAAAATAGTTTCTAGTTTAATGCTGAATAAGTAAAACCTCTTCGATTCTCTTGTTGTGCAAATATTTTACATAAAGAACTCTAAAACAAGAACTATTAACCTTATTGTAGAACCGCGGTAAATTATATATTTTTTTTAACTGCTAGTTTTTGTTACACCTGGTATGGAGTTTAGTTAATACTCCCAAGTATGACGCTCGACTAAGAGAGTAGCTTTGCATTTAGTTTATTCAATCCCCTTGTATTCTAGTATTTGACAAAAAGTTGTTCTGTTACGGTTAATAGTTTAAATGGGAACTTGTCGCTACATACTAGAAGGCCCGGCCACTTTTTTGCATCTCGTTTGCAACTTGAAACAACGACATCAACCGCGCGTTTTTAAAATTCAATTTTGAACTTTCAAATCACCAACAGTATTCATTTATATATTTGTTTCAGAGTTAAAAGTGTTCAATGTTCAGACCACTGACTGGCTTTGAACTGGTTGAATTCAAATTGAAACACTTCGTTATTTCGAACCAAAATCTATTTCCCTTGGATCCCAGTTTGTTTCGGTAAATGGCGAACGCAAGCGATTTCATATATTCCGTTTCCCGGACGTGTTAAAAGTGCAGGGTTTGAACTGTAATATTTCATGAAATCCTGTTTTAACTTTCATGTTCTTATTTCCGAAATCAGTGGAATAGTTAAAATAAATGTTCTAAAATCAAATGTAGCTCAGTTTCCTTTTCATTTCCTTCAGTTCTTCTACTTCAGTCCTTGGAGTCTTGTCCGTTCTTCATTCACTGCTTTTCATCACCATTTAAAAAGAGCAGTCGCCCATGAAAAATATCGAAGTAGAACCACTCACTCTTCTTCACTTCAATATTCGACATCACAAAGTCCGCTTGTCTGGCTCTTTTCTTCATTTTCTCGTGATCATGCGTCCAATACTGAGACAGCATCACCCATTCTGCAGCCAGCTTTGGTTCAAGACCATTTCCAATAAGAAATAAGAGCAACTTGAAGCTATCGCTGTCGTTTAGTGGTTTCTGCCAAAAATCCCTTCGAAGTGTTGACGGCCATTGACTCATAGAGTAAAATACATCTCCGTTAATTAGTTTGAAGAGTTCAGCTCGCCTCTCCAAAATTTCTTTGTAACTGAAGTAAGACATTTTGTTAAGGTACCAGCTTACCACAGTTGCCATGACTTTCGTTCACGAACGTTTCTGCAACTTAGCTGGTACCACTTAAACAGTTGTTTTTTGGTGCTGTAAATAGCCCTGTGGGAAATGGAAATTTTCCAGTGTGGTAACTTTGCAATTAGCATTGTTTTT
>JAHPZR010017215.1:0-12531 GCA_019787425.1 Platygyra sinensis
TCTGACTCTATTTCAGGAACAGGTTGCTTCACAAAGTAATGGACCTGAAAAACGAAATTGTTGTGCATATATGTAGTTAACATAATTTAAAAAAGGAGTATACTGGTAGGTAAACAAAGGTTTTTTGAAATTTATTGTATCAGAGTTGTTTGGATATTTTTAAAGTAATGCTTTAATTTCAGGTTTGTTCTTTGATTTACAGTAAAACCAAAAGAAGTAATCATTTATAATCCCTAAAAATATATGCAAAAACATGATATACATATCTACATTTTGTTTTCTCGATATGCTTGGTTCAAATTATGTTCCAAATGAATAGCATAATTGGAGCGGAGCCAAGTTGTCATGTTTTAGTTTTGTTCTTAGCTATTTGTTATCCATCTTTACAAGGGGGTATGTTGAGTAGGTCAAGTCATTACTGACACTAAGCAATTATTGGATGAGGTTGAGCATGATAGCGAGAATTATCAAGGCCGACGTTTGTGTTATCTGCCGAAGCCGAAGGCTGAGGCGGATAACACAAACCGAGGCCTTGATAATTTCGCTATCATGCGAAAACCGAATCCAATAATTGTTTTATTATACAATTATAAATGTACAAGCGTTGAGACATTTCACAGAACAACAACAAAGTAAGCCACGCAATGACACGTTTCAGTGTAAACATCTTTATTAATGACAGCCGTGAATAACGTGTAAAGCGGAATTCAAAAGGTTTACAGAAAGGATTTAAGCTTAAAACATCTGAAAACGTTTCAGGAAAAACTGAATCGAACTGAAACTTTTGAACAAAATTCTAAAGTTAAGTTGTACGGTCTTATGAAAAATGTTCCCGATTTGCGTTTAATGAATGTTGACATTACAGTTAAAGAAATTAAAATTTTTCGTTATCTCTGAATGAGAGTTCTGTACAATAAATTCCTCTTGAGAAAGGCTAATAACAGGAGATAACTGGTGCGGATTAATAGCCACTTCCTCACCTCTCACCTCGCACTCTGTCGTCAGGGTTTCCGACATTTTTCTCTTGGTTGAAATGTCAGTCCTGCTGTAGCTCCGAATGCTGGATTCATTTCTGTGCCCGCTCACCGCCATGATATGCCTTGCTTCGAACCCTGACTTGTCCAGGATTGTAACCGCCGTTGCCCTGATCGAGTGATTGGTGTAACACTTTGAAAGTTTGGCTTCTCGAGAGATCCTTTTCATTTTTTCACCGAGCAAACGCTCTCCGACAACCATGTTATCGTACCACACTTGATCAGATATGCCGGCGTTTTTCTTCGGCCGCTGAAACAAAAATTCGTTTGAGGGATTCAGGTGCTGTATGTACCGTTCAAATGAAGCCACGGGACAGTGTGGTCCTGGTTTCTCGAACATCACGCCTCCTTCAAATCCTTCATCATTTTCTCGTCGGTTCTTTGTGAGTTCATCTGTTGTTTTGCACACATATTTTGCACCTTTGCCATCCGTGCTGAATGAAAAATCAGTTTTTTTGAGTTCACGAAGATTTTGCCTTCCTCGGCGACAAAAGTACAACATAACCTCGAAAAAAACTTTGTTTTGAAGCGTTTCCGGGCTGTTTTGGTTAAAAACATCGCTTTCGTACAGCTTTTTAAGATCTTCTTCGCAGATCGGTGGCGTGTGTTCGACTTTGGCGAGCCCTTGTCGTTTTAGTTCAACGCACTTGGCGCCAAAAACTTTGTTTGCCTCGGCAAATGCTGGATCGTTTATTATATCGAAGCCAAGAGTCGCCTTGAAGTGTCTGCCCAGTCCAAATCTCAGGCTGTTGAGAGTGCTTTTGGAATAAGAAGTTCCATCGACTTTTCTAGCTTCGGCATAAAATAGTTTGAGAACGTTACTGATGCCATCTTTGGTTTGCGGTTCGGGAACTTTCTTCTCCTTCAAATACTGCTGTAAAACTCTAAGAGCTGTCTTGGTAGCTCGTTTGGTGTTCTTTGCGTCCCTGTCGTCAACAAGGCGTCCTAAATCCGCTTCTGAGACTGACGCGAATCTTGGAGCGGACTCCGCCATGACAATCTTGCTCAAACCGCCGGCTAGCTTGTCAGGTGACGAAAACCATTGTCTGCAAAAACGCGTCATACCTACATGCATAAACGCCAGTGTCTGTAGATGTGACGCGATGACACAGCGCCATCTAGAATTAGCGGGGTGCTTTTAGCCAATCAAAATTGAGATAGCATCAGCATTGTATAATAATTAGGCATTGTTTGTTACTTGGTTTAAAGACAAAAGTTAAACAGGTAAGTAGCAATGAAATCGTATCACAGTATTATACAACTGAAGGTTTTCATTAACTGGTGTTAGGGTTGGGCAAATATAGTGTTTACTAAAATGTGCAAAAAATAAAAACACATTTTTTTGTAATTATTTATTACCTTAATATTATTCCCTGCACTGTTGTAGGTCTCCAATTTTCCAAGACCCACCTCCTGAAAGTCTTTAGCTACCTGAGGAATCGTCAAGAATTTGTGTGAATAAATGTATGAATTATCCAAATTGCACTCTTTATAATGGAGTGAATGGAAATCATTTATTTAGGTTACAGCTGATTACAACTTAGTTGTTACCTTTGTCATTAGGTCCCTTCCAGTCAACCCTCCAATTTCCTTTTTAAAGATCCCTCTTTTGTTGAGAATGCTGAAGCTTACTATTTTGCCTGGGGTACTCAGTACTGCACGTTGGAGCTTTCTGAAATTATTAGGTGGTTTGCCTTGTGGTGTTGATGGTGATTGGGCCTGCTGCTGACTTTCTTCATCTTGGTTATTAACGACATATCCCCTGTTGCTTAAGAGACCTACATTGACAAAAATATAATACATTTGTTCAAAAGCTAATTAAAGTTACTCAACTTATAAAATGTTAGTTGTAAGGGCATTATGGGCGAAATGCAGAAATTGGAAAACAACATGTAAAGGCATCATTATGGTATAGTTAAATACTATTCCTGTAAACAGTGTATGGAAGGAGAGGCTTTTAAGATGGTGAAAGCAACATTGTTTATTGTCTAAGATATATTGTATTTTGCAAATGGTTATTGCATGGACAGGAAATAACTGAATCAAAATAAGGAGCTAACAGTTAATGGTTATGCTTTATTTATGCTTTTATAGTGATCGAACTTTAGTAATGATAATAAAATGTGTGCGTGACAATATTGAAAAAATTTGAAAGATTACCAATTTTAACACGTTGACAATTATCATAGATTTACTATATAAAAGTTATCATTTTTAAAACTTACATAGTTGTGTTAAGCATGTCTTTACTATTGATGCTGCCACTGCAATTGGCTGTGTACCAATTTGCACATGTTGTTCATCTTCAATCACTGCTTCCTCATCAGCAACAGTGGTTATTTCTTCTTCAGGAATTAGTCCTTCTGCGTTTTCATTATTAGCACTTGTGGGTTCTATCATTGGGTTTTCATCTGCATTCATCTCAGCATTTGCTTTAGTATTGCTGTAAATGCTCCAGAAGCCCAGCAGTAAATGAATGGAAACTGCCAGTCTTAATACATGTGCTTTTCCACGAGAAAATAATCCTAAGGAAGGGTAATGGGAATGATAAGCAGCGTTGCAAATTTGCAAGTTATCACTGTAGGAATACAGAGCAAGAGGTCTGAGGTTCAAATCCTGGTAAGGTCTGAGGAAAAAAAAATTAACTAAACATTTCTTCATATGAGGGGAACTGAGGTGGGAATAGTAAGGGGGATGGAGGAGGGTACAGTGAAGGGGATGGAGGGAGGATGGTGAAGGGGAGAGAGAGAGAGAGTAGAGAGGTTAAAAAGGAAAATTCCCCACATTTTGTCTGTGTTATTGTTTTCAAAATAAACTGTTTAAAAAAATAAACTGGTTAAAAAAAAATAAACTGGTTTAACAAAAATGAAATGGTTTAAAAAAATAAACTGGTTCAAACAAATTGAACTAGTTTTAAAAAAATAAACCGGAGATTAAATTTAAACCACAACATATTCCTTGTTATTTCTATTATAGCTGTGTAGAGTTCAGCACTTGTTTAATGTAATATTTTAAAGATTTTTTCTTTCAGGTTGTAATAGAAATAGGTTAATAGGAAGAACTGGACCCACTTTGTACAACATAGACATGAAATTAATAAAGACCCAGTTTTGCCCAGTAAGCACTGCAGGCTGCAATATCTTGGCGGCTATTTTTGTGGTGTTGAAAATTCTGAGGATTCTTTTGTTTCCCACCAGAATAGAAGTAAAAAACAATAGACACCTTGCTCATGTGAAAACCAAAACAACATCAGAGGGGTGCAAAGCATAATGGCCGATACTGGGCCTTTAAAATATATATTTGTGTATATATACCTCCAATTAGGACATCATGGGGAAATTTCTCGCATATGCTTAGTTCCCAGTCGTCATGTATATCCTCAAACATTTTCATTGCTTCAGGGGAAAGAGTATACATAGTTCTGTCCACAATCACGGAGACAATCTTTTCCCCATCTTCAATTGAATAAGTTTGTTCACCCTGAACATAAAGGCTTGCCAAGAATTCCACTGAAATAAACATGAAAAATAAAAATGCTATTAAGGAAATTTTTACTCAATTTCTGAACAGTGAAAAAGTAACCTGTACGGTTACAAACATTTTTTGTTCAAACTAATTATTCCTTCTTTTTAATTTTATTTTTCATTTCCCACTTCATATTTGAAGCTTAATGGAGGTCAGTTATGTTAAAGTTACCAAAAATGGAAGGAAAAATTTATTCTTGATCAAAGTGCACAAATGATATTGGAGATTTAAAAATAAATGGTAATAGTGAACAATAGCTCCCATATTCGGCTGTCGGTAACCTGTCGGTCAACTGTCGGCCAACAGGTTACCGACAGATAACCGACACATTACCGACAGTGTTATAGTAGAGCACAAATCGACTGAAAAAAGAGTAAAAATAGAGTCAAAAACTTTTCCGGTTGAAAAAAGTAAATCGAAATCTGTCGATTGTACCGGATCCAGTAACATTCCTACCTATCTCCTTGATCCTCTTTGAACTGTAAAACAGGCTTTTTTACTCCATCTCCTGACTGCACATACCAAAATGTAGTGGTAAATTTAGTACCCATTCCTCATATCTTTGTTTTTACACAAAATGGGCTTCGGATTTAAGCATTTTAGGGCAAGAAATACGCAAAGCTAAAAGTAATTTTCCAATCGCCCTATAATGCATTGCAAAACGCTAGTTAACAGTACTTCATGTATGTCTGAACAACAAGAACTTTTCAAAATGGCGGATAAATAAATAGGAACCAATTTGGGAAAGTATCGCTAGTCAACGCTAAAACAGTGGACAAAAGCCATACTAGTATCGAAAGTGCTGAGCAAGGTATCGTTATGAAATGACTTAAACTCTTTTTATGTAGTTTAGAAGCAAAAGAGAAGTAAATGTTTACGATCATTTTTGTTTGCCCCACCGACAGGTTACCGACACATTACCGACAGGTTGCCAACAGGTCACCGACTGTCGGGCGACAGTCGGCCAACACTTTGGCCTCAAACATAACGCAAACTGTCGGCCGTCTGTCGGCCGACTGTTGGCCGACTGTTGGTCAACTGTCGGCCGACTGTTGGCCAACAGTCGGCCGACAGTTGGCCGACAGTCGGCCGACAGTATATTTTGGGAACTATTCTTCACTATTACCAAATAAATAGTCACAAACTATATAATATACTGTATTTCACACCAAAAGGACTCAAATACCATGCATATTGTCTTTTAGTTGCACATGCTAATAGTATACTGAAAAAAAATCTGGAATTACCCTATGTTAGGGTATGTAATGTTTTTGTAGGCTACATTTTCTTGAGATGAACAGAAAGAGTGGTAATTTTAACAATACAATTATGTACTTAAGAAATAGAAAACATGTACCGTGTTTGTATCGAGTTATACAAACACGAGTGGAAGTTTGGGAGAACGAGAAATGCTGTGGGAACACGAGCCGCAGGCGAGTGTTTCCACAGCTTTTTCGAGTTCTCCCAAACTTTCACGAGTGTTTGTATAACTCGATACAAACACGATGTACATGTTTTCTATTTCTTTTAGAAAACACCACGACGAGAAAAAGGAAAACAACTTGTTAACTTTGATTATCGAAATGTAAATTCTCTTTGCTCGCGCCATCACTACGTCAACAAGCGCGCGCTAGTTCTGTGTCTCCATCGAGTTATACAAACACAATTTTCAACCAATCAGCGCGCGTGCTTTCTTAGGACTGTTTTCTAAATGTACATATAAAACATCTTTTATACCAAGTTCATTTTGGAACGTTTCCACCGTGGAGTTCTCCTCAGCAGTTAGACGCGTGTCCTGCATCTTACAGTAAACTGGCTCGGGGAAGAACCACAAGATCCTTGATGTAAAACCTTTTGCGTTGTTCTGAACATCTTCAATGATAGGTAAGGCAGTTTGAGGTTGAGTGAACCCAAACATCGAAAATGATGTTTGGGTCATTCGAAAGTTGGCATTTCCTGTAACTGGATAGATAATTCATTGAGTGTTAGTTATTAAGTATTTTATATTTATAGATCAGGTCATTTGAGAAATAAAGAGAGCAATAAACAGTCTCATTTGCTTTCTGTTTTCATGAACTTCTCATATAAATATGTTGAATTTGAGTAAAAGTTAACAACCTCAAAAATGTGAAATTAAGTTATTGTTGAATTTGTGTAGACCAAAATAGTTATTGGGAAAAAATATGACATGATCATGGTTTGTGATTATATGAGTCTAAAGATGTATTTGATTTAGGACTATTACTATACCATATAGTGTGTATATTTTGTAATCCTCAATAAAAACATTACTTGCGGAAGACCCCTCGTTTGGAGGGAATCATTCATAACAATTAAAAACTCTGTTTGCATGGTTCTTTTTTAATTTGTTAATGTCCTTTATCAACAAAGGTCAGAATGATGAATCAGATTTTCTTTGGAGTTGAAAGTAAAGGAATTGTGTAATACACCAGAAGGTTATCACTTTTTTAATGTAATCGGTCTGTGGCCTTATAATGCATGTTTGGACATTTGAAAAACTATCAATAACCATCTGAAGTGTTTTGGCTCTACATTTATAACCCAACCTGATTTGCTCTAAACTATTTTTAAGAAGAAATAACTATCTCTTAAAAATATTGTGTTTTCTCATATGTTACCCCTTTACATCCCTTGTAGTTCTGGCTTTGGTGTTGTCTCAACTGAGGATGATGTTGTAATGGATGAAAAAGGAGAGAAGAGGAAAATTAACTGTGGGACAGAAAAAGGAAAACACAAAAGCAAAAACCACAGAACAGCAGGTACAGAAAGTTCAAAACAAAAGTTTTAATAAGAAATGCAGGTCCTGAAAGGGATTAGTTTATGCTTTTCAACAATAACAACCCCCTTCTAGAAAGTACCTGGACCTTTAACCCTCTCACTCCCAAGAGTGACTTAATAGATTTTACTCTGTCTAACGCCAGACGATTTTACTCTGTCTAACGCCAGACGATTTTACTCGTCAAAGGGAGGCCCCTTGGGAGTGAAAGGGTTAATCATCAGATACTGTCATAGAGCAAAACAGATTAACTTTCAAGAAAACCAAAATGTATGTACCATTGTTACGGACAGTATATGGCGTTACCGTGACATCGGTCACGTGATTAACACGCCTTGCTATCATGTGTTCTTTCGTTCGTTCGCGGTTCATTCCTTCGAGTTGTATGTACAGTCAATAGTGCGTGTTTTGAGATTATTAAATCCATGTGAAATCCAGCGAAACGCCCTACAGCGTTACCTTTCCTTACATGGTCACTTCGAGACGGATTATTCCTGTGGTGATACTCCTTGTGTTTATAATTCTTCAACCAGTCAATTCTTGTTCACACGCACGTGCTTTGGATATTTCTTCATTCTTCGAGTCGACTACCTGTCAAGTGATGCCACCCAAAGGGAAACTTTCAAGGAAAAGGGCTACACGTGAAGGACACAGAACCACCGTTAAACGCATCGCCTATGAAGTTAACGAGCAATTGGATACCGGAACTGTCGATGTTAACTTGGACGAGTACAAACAAGCGCCAGCACTGCATGTGTCGAAGCTTCGCCAGCAAAGAGAATCTCTGCGCGCCAAATTAGGAACCCTGAAGGCTTTAGACGAAGAAATCCTGTCAAATGTGGAAGAGGAGGAAATTGAAGACGAAATCCGCGAAGCAGATCTTGTAAATGAGTTGATTCAACTCACAATTACAAGGATTGAAGATTTTCTGGAAACTTCGAGACCCCCCACGAAGAGCGTGGACGCGCCAAAACACAAGACACCGGTAAGGAAAGGTAACGCTGTAGGGCGTTTCGCTGGATTTCACATGGATTTAATAATCTCAAAACACGCACTATTGACTGTACATACAACTCGAAGGAATGAACCGCGAACGAACGAAAGAACACATGATAGCAAGGCGTGTTAATCACGTGACCGATGTCACGGTAACGCCATATACTGTCCGTAACAATGGTACATACATTTTGGTTTTCTTGAAAGTTAATCTGTTTTGCTCTATGACAGTATCTGATGATTAACCCTTTCACTCCCAAGGGGCCTCCCTTTGACGAGTAAAATCGTCTGGCGTTAGACAGAGTAAAATCGTCTGGCGTTAGACAGAGTAAAATCTATTAAGTCACTCTTGGGAGTGAGAGGGTTAAAGGTCCAGGTACTTTCTAGAAGGGGGTTGTTATTGTTGAAAAGCATAAACTAATCCCTTTCAGGACCTGCATTTCTTATTAAAACTTTTGTTTTGAACTTTCTGTACCTGCTGTTCTGTGGTTTTTGCTTTTGTGTTTTCCTTTTTCTGTCCCACAGTTAATTTTCCTCTTCTCTCCTTTTTCATCCATTACAACATCATCCTCAGTTGAGACAACACCAAAGCCAGAACTACAAGGGATGTAAAGGGGTAACATATGAGAAAACACAATATTTTTAAGAGATAGTTATTTCTTCTTAAAAATAGTTTAGAGCAAATCAGGTTGGGTTATAAATGTAGAGCCAAAACACTTCAGATGGTTATTGATAGTTTTTCAAATGTCCAAACATGCATTATAAGGCCACAGACCGATTACATTAAAAAAGTGATAACCTTCTGGTGTATTACACAATTCCTTTACTTTCAACTCCAAAGAAAATCTGATTCATCATTCTGACCTTTGTTGATAAAGGACATTAACAAATTAAAAAAGAACCATGCAAACAGAGTTTTTAATTGTTATGAATGATTCCCTCCAAACGAGGGGTCTTCCGCAAGTAATGTTTTTATTGAGGATTACAAAATATACACACTATATGGTATAGTAATAGTCCTAAATCAAATACATCTTTAGACTCATATAATCACAAACCATGATCATGTCATATTTTTTCCCAATAACTATTTTGGTCTACACAAATTCAACAATAACTTAATTTCACATTTTTGAGGTTGTTAACTTTTACTCAAATTCAACATATTTATATGAGAAGTTCATGAAAACAGAAAGCAAATGAGACTGTTTATTGCTCTCTTTATTTCTCAAATGACCTGATCTATAAATATAAAATACTTAATAACTAACACTCAATGAATTATCTATCCAGTTACAGGAAATGCCAACTTTCGAATGACCCAAACATCATTTTCGATGTTTGGGTTCACTCAACCTCAAACTGCCTTACCTATCATTGAAGATGTTCAGAACAACGCAAAAGGTTTTACATCAAGGATCTTGTGGTTCTTCCCCGAGCCAGTTTACTGTAAGATGCAGGACACGCGTCTAACTGCTGAGGAGAACTCCACGGTGGAAACGTTCCAAAATGAACTTGGTATAAAAGATGTTTTATATGTACATTTAGAAAACAGTCCTAAGAAAGCACGCGCGCTGATTGGTTGAAAATTGTGTTTGTATAACTCGATGGAGACACAGAACTAGCGCGCGCTTGTTGACGTAGTGATGGCGCGAGCAAAGAGAATTTACATTTCGATAATCAAAGTTAACAAGTTGTTTTCCTTTTTCTCGTCGTGGTGTTTTCTAAAAGAAATAGAAAACATGTACATCGTGTTTGTATCGAGTTATACAAACACTCGTGAAAGTTTGGGAGAACTCGAAAAAGCTGTGGAAACACTCGCCTGCGGCTCGTGTTCCCACAGCATTTCTCGTTCTCCCAAACTTCCACTCGTGTTTGTATAACTCGATACAAACACGGTACATGTTTTCTATTTCTTAAGTACATAATTGTATTGTTAAAATTACCACTCTTTCTGTTCATCTCAAGAAAATGTAGCCTACAAAAACATTACATACCCTAACATAGGGTAATTCCAGATTTTTTTTCAGTATACTATTAGCATGTGCAACTAAAAGACAATATGCATGGTATTTGAGTCCTTTTGGTGTGAAATACAGTATATTATATAGTTTGTGACTATTTATTTGGTAATAGTGAAGAATAGTTCCCAAAATATACTGTCGGCCGACTGTCGGCCAACTGTCGGCCGACTGTTGGCCAACAGTCGGCCGACAGTTGACCAACAGTCGGCCAACAGTCGGCCGACAGACGGCCGACAGTTTGCGTTATGTTTGAGGCCAAAGTGTTGGCCGACTGTCGCCCGACAGTCGGTGACCTGTTGGCAACCTGTCGGTAATGTGTCGGTAACCTGTCGGTGGGGCAAACAAAAATGATCGTAAACATTTACTTCTCTTTTGCTTCTAAACTACATAAAAAGAGTTTAAGTCATTTCATAACGATACCTTGCTCAGCACTTTCGATACTAGTATGGCTTTTGTCCACTGTTTTAGCGTTGACTAGCGATACTTTCCCAAATTGGTTCCTATTTATTTATCCGCCATTTTGAAAAGTTCTTGTTGTTCAGACATACATGAAGTACTGTTAACTAGCGTTTTGCAATGCATTATAGGGCGATTGGAAAATTACTTTTAGCTTTGCGTATTTCTTGCCCTAAAATGCTTAAATCCGAAGCCCATTTTGTGTAAAAACAAAGATATGAGGAATGGGTACTAAATTTACCACTACATTTTGGTATGTGCAGTCAGGAGATGGAGTAAAAAAGCCTGTTTTACAGTTCAAAGAGGATCAAGGAGATAGGTAGGAATGTTACTGGATCCGGTACAATCGACAGATTTCGATTTACTTTTTTCAACCGGAAAAGTTTTTGACTCTATTTTTACTCTTTTTTCAGTCGATTTGTGCTCTACTATAACACTGTCGGTAATGTGTCGGTTATCTGTCGGTAACCTGTTGGCCGACAGTTGACCGACAGGTTACCGACAGCCGAATATGGGAGCTATTGTTCACTATTACCATTTATTTTTAAATCTCCAATATCATTTGTGCACTTTGATCAAGAATAAATTTTTCCTTCCATTTTTGGTAACTTTAACATAACTGACCTCCATTAAGCTTCAAATATGAAGTGGGAAATGAAAAATAAAATTAAAAAGAAGGAATAATTAGTTTGAACAAAAAATGTTTGTAACCGTACAGGTTACTTTTTCACTGTTCAGAAATTGAGTAAAAATTTCCTTAATAGCATTTTTATTTTTCATGTTTATTTCAGTGGAATTCTTGGCAAGCCTTTATGTTCAGGGTGAACAAACTTATTCAATTGAAGATGGGGAAAAGATTGTCTCCGTGATTGTGGACAGAACTATGTATACTCTTTCCCCTGAAGCAATGAAAATGTTTGAGGATATACATGACGACTGGGAACTAAGCATATGCGAGAAATTTCCCCATGATGTCCTAATTGGAGGTATATATACACAAATATATATTTTAAAGGCCCAGTATCGGCCATTATGCTTTGCACCCCTCTGATGTTGTTTTGGTTTTCACATGAGCAAGGTGTCTATTGTTTTTTACTTCTATTCTGGTGGGAAACAAAAGAATCCTCAGAATTTTCAACACCACAAAAATAGCCGCCAAGATATTGCAGCCTGCAGTGCTTACTGGGCAAAACTGGGTCTTTATTAATTTCATGTCTATGTTGTACAAAGTGGGTCCAGTTCTTCCTATTAACCTATTTCTATTACAACCTGAAAGAAAAAATCTTTAAAATATTACATTAAACAAGTGCTGAACTCTACACAGCTATAATAGAAATAACAAGGAATATGTTGTGGTTTAAATTTAATCTCCGGTTTATTTTTTTAAAACTAGTTCAATTTGTTTGAACCAGTTTATTTTTTTAAACCATTTCATTTTTGTTAAACCAGTTTATTTTTTTTTAACCAGTTTATTTTTTTAAACAGTTTATTTTGAAAACAATAACACAGACAAAATGTGGGGAATTTTCCTTTTTAACCTCTCTACTCTCTCTCTCTCTCCCCTTCACCATCCTCCCTCCATCCCCTTCACTGTACCCTCCTCCATCCCCCTTACTATTCCCACCTCAGTTCCCCTCATATGAAGAAATGTTTAGTTAATTTTTTTTCCTCAGACCTTACCAGGATTTGAACCTCAGAC
>JAHPZR010017217.1:0-12958 GCA_019787425.1 Platygyra sinensis
TATTATAGGCTTTTTCAATAAATATTTTCTTGTTTCTGGATACATTTCATTGACCTGGTATTGTATGTATAACTGCTGACCATCAGGTACAGTGGTGTCTTAACTGGAACAAGCTGTGGAACACTTGTTATTAGTGAACCCATATAAATTCCATATGTGAAAATGAGGTCAAAAATTGATGAACATTTTTTAAAGAATGAGAAATATAACTCCCATATGAAATCCATACCAGGAGACGACCAGAAAAATTTGAATAGGTATGGAATTTGTATGGCTAAGTCATCCCCATAGTTTTTCCATATTATGCCTAATGTAGAGTTTCCAACCCATGTATTTTCCATACTGTGGAAATGAGCAAAAAATGACTCCATATCAGTGCCATACTACCATCTGACCATCCCATATCAGTGCCACATATGGGTCACATATGGCCCAAAAGTTGCCAGATCTTTCCCATAGTTTTGCTTTGGTAAGAGATGTGTTGAAGGTATTCACAAGGTACGCATGTTTCAGTTTCCACTTGAAATTATCTTTCTAGCATTCTTCAAGGTAGATCTGGGAAAATATTTTGACCTAGGGGTTAGGATGTCCAGTACTACAACAGAAAAAGGTGTACAGGTTTCAAACAGATATTATATGATTGTGTCTTTTAGGTTTTCATTTCAGGATCACTTGATGATGAGTTAAGATTTTTGTTGCCAGTTGTCCATCCGGTGTTTGAAATCTTCTGTTTCACAAGGAAAGGAATTTCTCATCTAAGGTGAGTTTAGTCAAAGGTCAGCATTCCATGATATGTGCACTCCACTGCTAAAAGTGTGAGGAAAAAGACCTTTACATGTGTCAAGTAATTTCAAAGTCATCATCATCATCATCATCATCATCATTTTATTCACACTTATTTCTTTATGATTAAATTATAGCAGTTGTAAACAGTACAGAAAAAGAGAGAGAGAGAAAAGAAAAAAAAAAATAATAGTTCAATAATACTAAGTTACCTATTCTTAGGGGAGAGTGTGTAGTGGCCAACCCTGGTGAAAATCTTTTGAGGATCTTTCAAAGATCCTTCAAAGATCTTTGAAAGATCCTCATCCTTGAGGATCTTTAGCAGGTCTTTGAGGATCTTCAAAGATCCTCAAAGATCCTGTGAGGTTTTTCACCAGGGAAAGGAGCAAAACTTTCGAGAAAAACTGAAAAAGTATGGGATCCGAGGGCTCCCCCATGCATGGTTTGCAAGCTATATAACTAATCGCAAACAATATGTCAAAATTGGTAATACAGAATCTAGCCTAAAAACTTTTACATGTGGGGTGCCTCAAGGATCCACTCTAGGACCACTGCTATTTCTGCTATATATCAATGACCTGCCCAGATCCTCAAAGAAATAAATATTTAGAATTTTTGCAGATGATACAAACAGTTTCTATTCCTAAAATAACAAGTCGAAAAGGAATCCTGTTCTTCATGCTTTTGTGAGGAAATGCAGTCCTCAAGACTTAGGGATCGTGTGCAGATTTACTTTCAATTTGTTGGTGATCTTTATAGGCCAGTGTCATGGTACTGTACATGTATGTATTTAGCACCACTCACTGGGCTGCTATGGATATTTCTGTGTGATGCAAGAATTAACTTGGCTTCCTCAATGTTGAGGATGTTAGAGGACTGTCAATAACTTTTGAGTGACCTATAGCCTTGTTCTCTACCCCCATACCAAACTTGTTACTTTATGGTGATTATTCTTTCAACAACAAGCAACCCATAGTTTCAATGGAAAATCACTCAGCTGTAACAGGTTCTAGGTGTTAGGGCCTGTAATGATTTTCCTACACTTAGCTCAATATTATACTGTGGAGGAGATTAGTTTGTATTTGTCACCAAAAACAGAACATCAACCCTGGAAATTGTTCATTTCATTTTATTAAAAGTACTTATTTAGTAATTATTGATGTTGCATTGTAAAGTTTTGATTTTTTTTAATTTTTAGGTCTGCCCTTAAAGAAATCCTTGTCTACGCACTAGAGAATGCTGAGCAATGTCAAACTCTCCAGCTGTTGTATAATCTGGTGTTTAGAATGAGCCCACCAGAGAATTTAGTTCTAACAGACACTAATGCAGGCCACAAAAATGAGAAACAAGACTTTTTTGTTCCTCTTATGATTGACAATTTTGTGTTTGCACATGGAGATGATGGTGGTGTGATGATTAGATATCGGAATGATAATGCTGACGAACATGGTAATGTTGACGAAATCTTGAGGGATTTGCAAGGAGCTGATTTAAGTAGCAGTGAAGTGCGAGCATTGT
Organism: Platygyra sinensis; assembly: GCA_019787425.1. Taxonomy (NCBI): domain Eukaryota; kingdom Metazoa; phylum Cnidaria; class Anthozoa; order Scleractinia; family Merulinidae; genus Platygyra; species Platygyra sinensis. The sequence continues at coordinate 2,302 of JAHPZR010017217.1, forward strand.
GCATTGTGGAACTCTTGGATGGTCTGAAGAAGGATGATGTTAATAGAGACTTCTTTATATACCTGATGCAGATGTTGATAAATATCATATCAGACTTCTCAGATGATATGGACATTACAAACTATAGAGGTACTGTGTCTGCTACTTTAATGCTGGTAGTTTTTCACATAAATTTTATATTAGATGTGCTAATCTTAGTAGTCTCAAAATTTGGAAAAAGGGAAAACATTTGACCTCTTTAAGCATTGCAAAATATTACAACTGAAGGGTTGCATGGAAAAAGACCCTTAGTGACATATGATAGGCTGTGAGATTCTCCTAGCAAATTGCTCTATGCTTCCTTCCAGGAAAAAAGGAAAATGATCAGATCAAGAGTCAGGTCTTTTTCGACACACCGTTAGCTTAGTTTGGTGGTCTTGAAAATCCCGGTAGTAAAGAGGTGAAACTTTCTATAGCTGTAACTACATGTATATGAAAAGCCAACGATGGAAAGGACATAAATTTTCTAAGTCACCTTAAGCAATGTTTTTTTTTTTCAGATACACAACACAGTCTTCTGATCCTCCATCTTATTACACTCACGTGTGAGAGACTTGGAGAGGCCATTCTCAGAAATGCTTCACAGATGCTTGATATCTTCATAGAGTCTACACTGAAACGTGCCTGTGCCATTATGTATGCAGATGAGGAGGGACTGGGAACAGCATTTATTACCGAGACACTGACTATGGCCCTTGGGATGTTGTCAGCAATGTTAGGCGGGGCAGTTGAGGTTATCTTATCTTGCCTCTTGCCTCTTAAATTTTTCTAATGATATTTTTTCTCTGTCTACCCACACCACTCTCAGTCCCTATAGTACCCCCTCAGGCCCTAACCCTATCCCCTCTAACCATTTGGTAGAGGTGTCTGGAAGAGAAAATACAATTACAATAAAATATTTTCTCCTGGACTTCTCTTGCAGCATATTTTTGTGTCTCAAAATGTTGCTCAAAGAATGATAACCAGGCCATGAACTGGCAATCACATGTATACTGTACAATTGATTTATTGCAGATTAAGAAAGAGCATCAACCTCAAGTCCAAGATCTTCTTCCTTTACTGGAAATGGTAGCTGAACAACATCCATGAGAAAAGATCAAGGACATGGCTTGTGATTTGAGGATTGCTATAGCAACACATGGGGTAGTGTGGAGTCACAGAATGGACATTGCTGCAAAGACATTAGGACAAGATTCTGAAACAGTAAAGGTTGATTCAAGGTCTGCAACAACTAAAGGTAGTTAAAACTAACAGCAAATCTTCCAAAGAGTCATGAACACCGTATAGATTATTATAATTTTATTATATTTTGTACTATTTATATAATTTATACATAGTTTACACTATCTGTCAAAATTAGAGTTCGCATAACAGCAAATGAAAAAATAAGTTGTCCAATGAAAAAAAATGCACAAATTAAGAGCTGCTTACAGGCACTGTACATTATTTTATTGTATATATAGCGAGAATCTTAGTTAATAAACCCTGCAAATAGTTATAGAATTCTGTATGTGCTATATTTTTACATGTGAAAAAGCGATACGTCCAATCAACTTCGCATATAGCATTCTTTACATGTGAAAATATAACCAATCATCGCCCAGAGTAGAATGGCTTAGCCAATCAGAGCAAAACACTCAAATGGCTTCCCAGAAGCCTGGTCTTGAAATCAGCGCCTGCTTGCAGTTTGTGTTTTTTCGGCTTCCCTTTTTAGTTGACTTTCGGAAACAGCAGCGGAATACGTCCAACATGTTGATCATTACCCGGGGGAGGTACTCGATATATCCCTGGGTGGGGATGTGCGGCCTGGCCCCTCATACCCTGACCCTGTTTGAGACAAATATTGCTGATTTTCTTTCCCTGTTTAAGACAGAATTCCGATTTTTGATACCCTGTTTAAGACATAGATTAAAAGTTGCAGCTACAAATTGTGTGGCTTTCTTGTTGGGTAATCAATGGAAATTTAATGTGCCTGGTATCAATGCCAAAGTCAACGGAAAGTCAATATTAATTTACAAGAGCTTGTAAAAATTTTGCTGTTTATCGTCTAAGAAAAGATATCCCATTTAAGACAAAAATCGATAAATCGATACCCTAATTAAGACAAAAAATGACAAATTCGATACCCTGTTTAAGACAAAAATTCCGAAAAACGTACCCTGGCTGGCCGCACGTCCCCATTAAACTCTTATAAGGGAGTGCCCCCCCCCCCCCCCCCCAGGATCATTAGTACTTCATCTTCAGCCAACAGTCACCTCAGCAAGTCTTATCTCTGTTTCAAGGGCAAACATTCAAGGAGGAACATTTCTACACGCAGTGTAAGTCAACAGAGTCCGAATTTTTCTTTGCACAGCGCGAAGCGTCGTCATGGAGAAGCGAAAAGATTTCACACTTTGTGTTTTAATACGAATTTCCTGTATTGTATTTTATGTTGTGTAGGCTCTTTGTCCGCTTGCTGCTGGACGGGAAAGCGAATTTGTTTTTATTACATTTGGCCATTAACATCAGTCTTTAATTTTTTGCTGTTCTGCTTGTAAGCTTATGTCATCGGGGAAAAATAAAACTGATTTAAAGAATATGTTTAATTCTCGCTATATATACAATAAACAAATTACAGCATAGAAAGTGCTTTGTACCAACTTTTATTCGTTCGCTGCAAAACTTTGAAAACTCACTCGTTGATTTTGCAAAGTTTTACAACTCGTGAATAAAAATCCGTACGTCACACTTTCTATGAAGTAATCTATTTGTATTTCTCCTTGTAAAAAGTTATTATCATTACAGAGTGGGGCTACGAATGCAAAATTGTGTTGAAGGCATCTTATTTTTCTTACAACTGTACATCATTCAATAATTGAGGATTTGCATTCACCCTGTTCAGAAAAAATGAAAAAATCTTTTACAAGAATTGGCATTTCAATCTGGAATTCGATCCTACTATCACTAAAATCATTAAACAAATCAGCATATCAAAATAAAATTAAAAATTAAACTACTCCTTGATGTTTTAAACTGATTGATGTTTTAACATAGCCTGTATTATATAGTTAATTTACCTTCTAGTTTTTTTCGTGTGTGAGTGTAATTTATTATATTGTTAGTTTATTTTCCCTAATTAGCTGTATAATACATAGTCATTTGTTATTACCCTCTAGCTTTTCGTATGTGAGTGTAATTTATTATATTGTTAGTTTATTTTCTGTAATTAATTAGTTAATTAATTAGTTAATAGTGGTATTTTATTTCTCTCTTGTAGTAAGTGTGTAACCCTTGCCCCCGCCTCGATTAGTCATTTTACTAGTAGCGGGGGCAAGCAATTTTGTAATGATGTATATATATTATTATCAATAAAGTTCAAGTTCAAGTTCAAGTTACCTGCAGTTTTTTTTTTCAGGCATTATTTTCACAACTGCTTAAGCTGCGTACGCAGTTGTGATGTTCATTCATTTAATGAAGACTTTTCATATACATGTATGTAATAATGGTTTTCGAGCTTCCTTGAATTGCGCTACATGTATGTTTTAAGTTATTTTTTTAATCTCCATCAGGGAAAGAAAATGCTCATTTAAAAGAAAAATTATCTTCATCCACTCAAGGAAAAGCTTCCACCACATTTTCCAGCTCTGTGATCCTTTGCTTCCTGTGCGAGGTCATGCAATGATACAACTGGCAATGCTTTTACGACAGAGAGATCCTAAAGCTGTGCAAGCCACTGATATCTTATTGAAGATTTTTCTGGAACAGCTTTCACACGATGACTCATATATTTACCTAGGTGCTATTCAGGAACTTGTCTCATATGGCTGATGTTAAGGCCTGATATAGTTATACCACAACTTCCTTGTGAATTTGCTTCCAGTTCCAGAAGGTCAGGCTGGAAATGTTCCAGTCAAGACAAAGGATGCTAATGAGAAGGGTTATTAAAAACAAAGTGAAGGAGGTTGGTTTAGTTTTTGGTTAACTTTTTTAACTTATTCATAGCTTCTGAGATGAAAACATTGATCTTTGCACTTACAGTACATGTACTTGTGTCTATGGACTAAATTCTCACTCAATGCTGACATACCTTAAACTGCAGCTAATATAAGCCCCCCCCCCCCCCCCCTCCCCTGGGTTAATATTAGGCCCATGTACCTGTAAACCCAAAAATACACCCAGGTTTATTAAGTCCTGCTGAATATAAGCCCACCTTGACTTTCCTTGTTTTAAATTCATTTATTATAATTATGATGTTTTAAAGCTTAATTACCAGTACATCAAATTGAAACCTATTTTGATCAACATGTGCAGCTGTAGCTTGTTTGGAAATGTTGTTTTATTCTATTTTAAATTTTATAAGCTCCCTAGGATATAAGCCCTTCCGTTTATAAGCCAATTTATAATATAGATAGGAACCTGTGCATGCTCTGATTAGTCAAAAACCCATGTTTTATCAGAGAATAAAACGGTGCGTCGCATGGGTCCTCATGTCCCGTTCGCACCTGTCCTTTTGACCTTATATTTCATTTCTTTTCGGTTACATGTGTAATGGTCAATAAAGCTTAAAAAAAAAATAGAAAAAGCCGTGGGCATTTAAGAATGTTCAAGAGAAATGTAGAAAACGCTCACCAGTGCATTTCATGTTTTCTACATTTCCCTTGTATTCTCAAATACCTGTTGTGTTTTATCACAGTGTAATACATGGCTTTGGCTTCTTTATTTGTTAACTAAATGCCCTAAAGTTGTATAAGCCAAGGGCTTGTAAGTGGCAGTTTACAATATTTAAGCTATTTATGAGTCTTAACTGGCTCACTTTCAATGAATACATAAACTCCAGTTAATGCCGACAAAGAAATCCCCAGATGAAGACCAGTGTATTTTCCCCAATTGTCAAACTCATCCTGGGATTGGACATGGGAAATGAATTAAATGTCTTTGGAAATTTTCAGAGCACAGTGCTACATGATACATCTTCCACCATCTTTAAATAATAATGGATGTGAATGTGGCAGTTATTTCTCTAATACAGTTTTTATATAAAGACAATAAAATGTGTATTCCATGCCATGCATCGTGCAAAACATATCTTGCTGTAAATATTTAAAATTGTAATGTCGCAATTGATTGTAGAAACTGTTAAACTTTTGCAGCTTTACCCTTATCAAACCGACCTGCCAGATATCCTGAGCAAAATATGAAGTTAGGAGAGGCTCTGGTCCGAGCCACCAGGAACTGCAGTGAACTGGTACCTAGATATTCTCAACATCTTTTATCAGCCTTGTTGACTGGGGTAAAGGATCCTGAGCCTCTTGTCCGGGACAGCAGTCTCTCCAATCTTGATGATGTTTGCCAGTTGTTGAGGTTCTCATTGGGTTCAGTTGTACATGAGGTGGGTAGTTCAAAATAGAGATTCTCTTAACTGGTATCTAAACATTCTTTTCAATTAAGTTTGGAGAACTTGGTACTATTGCCTGATTTCATACCGTGAGGGACTAGGTACGAGTCTGTTAATTATGGGATTAGCAACTATTGATCCCCATAGTCAGAAAGAGCGGCTGGTGCACGATATACCAAGTGAATAGCAAGTCTCGAGTTACGTCACAAAGAACACAACAATGATTCCTATCCCTTACACAATAACACAATAGACTTCACACAAAAGAACGAGACAATAGTGCATATATTGACTTGGTATATCGAGCATCACCCGAAAGAGCACACCGAGATTCATAAAATCCCCAAGTTTGGTGTTAATCACGCTAGTCTTGACTGAGATACAGGCATTTAAAAACGTAAAAAAATTACAAAGAAATGTATGGAAAACCGGCCAAATCTAACCTGCGATCAGGCGTCCCTTACATTTTTTGTCGCTGCGGGAAGGTACGCCTGATACAATTACTTGACTATTTGTCTGTTGCTAGTCCAGAATCTGGACTTTTCTCTGATTGGTCAAGAAACAAAAAGGTACTTAGAACTGAGCCATGATTGGTTACCTTAGTGGCGGTGTGATTTCCGGAAAAAAAATTCCCGCGTGCTGATGAATTCCATCATGACGTCTGATGAGGCGAGCGAATAGAACGAGTTTTTGTCAGCTTTAAATGCTTCTCTTCAGAGTTTTGTTCACAAAACTCTCAATGATGAACAAATATAATGCATTCATAGAATCGCATGCCATGGGAGAGATGTTTTGGCGGTGCTACCGACGGGATTAGGCACGAGCGAAAAATATGTATTACCACCGTTTTCGTTGATACGCGACTTTCGAAAACAAAACATCCGCGGAAACCTTTCAAAAATTTCCGTCAATCATACATGTTATCGACAGATAGGATCGAAATCCACCAATCACAGCCCGCTAGCATGACGTAAAGAAGGTCTGAAGGTCACACCAATGACTGTGATTGGTGGATTTCGATCCGATCTGTCGATAACACACAAGACTTCCGGTAATTCTGCTTGATTATTCGCGCTGACAGATATTTTAATTAGGGGGCGGCAGACAAATAGTCAAGTAATTGTATCAGGCGTACCTTCCCGCCGCGACAAAAAATATAAGGGACGCCTGATCGCAGGTTAGGCCAAATCCGGACTTTTGTCCGCATTTGTCCGGTTTTCCATACATTTCTTTGTAAATTTTTTATGTTTTTAAATGCCTGTATCTCAGTCAAGACTAGCCTGATTAACACCAAACTTGGGGATTTTATGAATCTCGGTGTGCTCTTTCTGACTATGGGGATCAATAGTTGCTAATCCCATAATTAGCAGACTCGTACCTAGTCCCTCACGGTATGAAATCAGGCAATATCAAGATAATAGCGTCCAGTTGATGAATTTCTTATATTCTCCAGGACTGAGTTGTTTAAGGCCTGATTAAGGTAATCCAGGATCAGCGAGAATTTTATTGTTAGTCCTTCAGTTTTGAGCTTGATTAATCTTGAAATATTTGAAACATTAAGAAGTTAAAACTTTTTTACTCATAAGAAGAATAAATTAATACTTGTGCCAACTTTTAATCCTGGGTTAGCATTAGCCAGCTTTTAAACAACCCAGCCCAGACCTGTTTACTTGTGCAGAGCTAGTGTTGCACCAGTCAGTGGGTTTGCTATTTTACTGGTAAAGTGTCACATTTCCGCTCAGAATATTAGTCTTAAAATCTTCAATCTGTGAAACTTTCCTGGGTGAGTATGACCTGAGACCCATCTAGTCAACAACAGAGAATCTCACTCGTAGTGACAATCAACTTGAGTGCTCTGCAAACAACATACATGTGGCAACAGGCCAGAATAAGCCCAGCCCATCTTAGCCTCCCACGCAGACGTTCTTAGGCTTGTCACGCGTTCCTCCCCACGAACGTCTGCTCAACGTACAGGCCACTTCCGTTCACTGGCGGTTAGCCTTTGTTTTAAAAGAACCAATCCTGTTCAGTTAATGTTGACATCTCTGTTGTTTGTCAGGCTGTATGCCATGTGCTTATGCATTGTTTAGGCTCATTTATGTTGCACGATATTTGCTTTCGAGGGGCAAAGTATGGAAAATAAGAATTTTTCCGTGAAATGTTGCTTACCTGCATTTAATATTGTGGCGCTGGGCCCGGTTTTTTCACTAGAACTATTTGTAAGTAGAGCGTATGTTGCTTCTTATCATGCAAATCGTATTTACCTACGTCCGGTTTTTTCTTCGGAGACGCCGTGCTTTACTTCGAGAAAGCTACACCTTTCTGTAGTGAGGTTTTTATGTTTCTTCCATCAATTTGGTTGAGCTTGTGTTTCTCGAGTTCGATGAAAAGGTTTATTGCTCCTTTTGTCCCTTCTGGCACCACATAATTAAAATGTAGTTGTTTACGTGCGAATCAGTTCACTGTTTTGCGTGTTGGATATCCCATTGTTTGACTTAGCTCTGGCAAGACCGTACCGGTCCTCAATGTGGATCTTATCAGTTGCCGGTACTTCTAAAATAATATGTACGTCTGCAGTTGCTGGTGGAACTCGTATGCAAGTGAAAATTTTAAACATTTTGCGGCACAAATTTCTCGTGTTGAAGCGTTGGGTCAAAGTCGGTCAAAGTCCAGCTTGGCCCAGATTGGCAGAGAAGCTATGATTGGCTAACCGTCAACGAACGGATGTGACCGGTCTGTTGAGCAGACGTTCGTGGGGAGGAACGCGTGACAAGCCAAAGAACGTCTGCGTAGGAGGCTAAGCCCATCTTGGTTAGGGAAAACCTTACCACTGTACCATCTCTGCCCCCTTCTTGGGACCATCCCTTTTCTGAGCATGTGTTCACAGTTTCTGGTCTCAGTGGTCTGTAACCAGCTAACAATGACAAGATTTTGTTACTGTCTGAGCTGAGACTTGACCCATTTGGGGCCACTTCCATGGCAACAAAGCCAAAATTGCAGACCCAAAATCAAAAGTGGACTGTTCTAGGTGGTCACAGAGGGCCTGCCCAACTGGGTTGAGAAGTTTCAAACCTGGGGCCCGTTAAGCTGTTTTGTTTTTCATTCCAGATAGGAGTTTCAAAAGTTTTGAATATTATACACTAAAGTTATTAGCTAAAGAAACAAAATGGACTTTATTAGAGTTCAGAACACACCCTACTTTTCTTGAGATTTTGATTTCAAAATCAGCTTTCGGGCCCGTTAAGTTACCTCCTCTTTCGAGAAACGGCTCCTGAACATTCTTTCAGGTCATCTGATAGGGTGCGGAAAAAAACTGAAAATTATGCGGAAATTCTCGGCAATATTATGCGGAAGAAAGTGACGATTATGCGGAGAAGACGCCAGATTATGCGGAAATTTCTACAATTTAATAAAGTTGCTCCCATGGCTTTTTCCAATGTATAAAACACACGTTAACGTCTTACCGATAATTTTAGTCCTTTACAACACGTTTGACCTTTTGCTGCCATTCGTGGACATGTATTTCTTCATTCAGTGCAATTTTTCCATGGTTTTCGAAGGTTTTCGTTGTTGTGTTTCTCCGAAGCTTAGTAACCAGGCATTAAATCGGACGTGAAAAACTGGACACCACTAGAACTAGAACCCAGGCCCACCACAAGAAGACGCTCGGAACGCCTGGAGGCTTAAAATTGTTTACGAACGAAAAGACGTGTTTTCGTCGCTGTTTTGGATGAATAACTTCTTCAAAATGATCAATCTCTTCGATATTTTTGCTTCTGATGATGGTAATCAGTTGCTTTCTCGCTTATACATAGCAATTTTCTAGTTTTATGCGGAAAAATGCCCCAAGGATGCGGAGGATGCGGAAGTAGGCGAATTATGCGGATCCGCACCACCGCATCCTGTCAGATGCCCTGATTCTTTCTTGCAGGTTGCAAATTGGTACATTGGGACAAAAGAGCCCAAATGACCCTGTATTTTTTCACTTCATTCATTAGAAAGTAGTCCTATATGCCTAAGTTGACTGTTTATTAGCATGCAAAGATCAAATTGAATATATCATAAACAAGACCTTTTTCCTGTTTACCAGATTTTCAGTTGCGTGTCAGCAGTACTGAAAACTGACAAGTCAGCAGAAGTTAGATGTGCTGCAGTGGTAGTCATTACTTTAATACTGCGGGGACTGGGGAAGAACATAATGGAGGTGAGTTTGTTCACCAATCAATGTGAAGACTTGGTCATTTCAGCCAATCAAGGGACATCATTTGCATGACCTTTCCCACACTTATCACTGGGGCTCCATGCACAATACTAATACTATTTAGTAGAATTCTACTAGTACACTAATGCAAATGCTGTAATCTGATTGGCTGAGCCATTGCACACTATCAGCCATTAGTGTGCAGTGGCTGGAACTCGTCTACGAAATGGCGACGTTTTTTTGTTTTGCCAAAGTTTTGGAGGAAAATTTTAATGAAAATGGATAATTGAAATCCTGGGAAGACTAAACAAAGGACATTTACGGTTCCTTGACTTAAAAAAAGTTGAAATTATTTCAAAAATGGCACGCGGGTGTGCACTACTTCAATTTTAATTGCCAACTCAATCCGGGCGATCTTTTTAAGGTCCAAAGTTTAATAATATGTCGAGAAATAATTGGAAACCGTTATTTGAATTAAACTTTAGTAAGAATTCTACTAAAACAATTAGATTATTCGCTCTCGATTTCTATGAGGTGATAGTTGATTCGGCCTTCGGCCTCATCAACTATCACCTCATAGAAATCTCGAGCTCATAATCTAATTGTTAATTAGTATCACCCAACTAGTGGACTAATGCAAATCCTGCATTTTGATTGGCTACACTACTAGGGGACTATTAGCAATAGTCATCAAGTAGCGAAATTCGCCGCTTTTTCTTTCGTTTTTCCCCAAAATAAATATTTCTTTAACTTGGATTTGCTAACTTTAATATTATTTGCCTTTTCTGTTCGACTAGTTGGGTGATACTAAAACAATTAGACCCTTTGCCCTCAAGGGCCACCGGTCAATAGCACATGTGGCTTCGCCTCATGGGCTATTGACCCGTAGCCCGAAAGGGCTACGGGTCTAATTGTTAAGTATTGTGGCTTTGGCTGAATAAATCACACAAGAATTGTATTTTATGGTTGCACTAGTAGCAGGACCTTCAACAAAGGAAACTTTTGTTACCTCAGCAATAGAAAATGGTAGAGTCTATCTGGTG
>JAHPZR010017220.1:0-13595 GCA_019787425.1 Platygyra sinensis
TTTGTTTTGTTTGTTAATCAATAACCTCTTTGTAATTGCATCAGTTGTTTTGGACCAATCACCACACGTCATTTGTTGTCACGCAGTCTAGAGTTGATACTTTTATCATCCATTGAAGTTGACCTGTGTCCTCCAAGTTCGTTGAAGAGAAACGATATGATTGAAATTTCACTTTAACAAGACAGTCGCGTCCAAGATAAAATTATAGAGTAACCTTATAATTCGTGCTCCTCGGTGTATTTTCGTTGTTTCTGGCGCGGAAAATAAGGTAATCTTAAATTGTATTAATGAAATTTTATCGAAAATTATAACCATTGCCATGTGTCCGATGCATCGCTGAATGAATGATAACTCCTTATGTAAATTTTAGGCGACTCTGGCCTCTGTGACAAGTTAAAACGATTCAGTGTTACAGGATGGTAAATTATACGGTCTGTGAAAGCGTTGTTATGTTTTCTGAAAAGAGAACAGAGAGCACCTTGAATTTGAAGATTTTCAATGTCTGTTGAAAGAGCGTTTTGGTGCAGATTGTTCGAGCTTACCTCTATTTGTTTTATTCAGGGTAAACAGAATTTGAAGGATCTATTCTCCCTCTTGTAATTGAAATAACTTTTATTATTTTACTATAAATATAGGCTTTTCCATTTTGTAGATACCTATCTTCGAGTGTTTAAGAATATATATGGAGATCTATGTAAATAAGGAGGGCAGCCAGGGTTAGAAATTATTTTTGAATGTTGACAGGCCAAACAAATTTAAGCTCGGTCATGTCTAGTTACTAACCGGTTAAAATAAATTATTACCTGCCAAACAAATTTTAGCTCGGACCGGTCAAAAGACAGTAAAAACTCGTAGGTAAGAACCTGGATTTTCCCATTGCATTAACAGGTACGTTCTTACAAAAATAGTTATTGGCAAAAAATTTGTCTATTTTTCTAAAATGAAAAGGTTCTTATTTTCTGCAGGAAAAAAAACATTGCAGCTTATGTCTCCCAAAGAGGTTCACCTGAATATTTTCCAGGTGTATAGAATTTTTTTTTATAGATTTGAGAAAATAAAGATGTGTGTCAACTATTGGGCTAAACAGGTTCTTGTATAGAGCCTGGGGCCTAATTATAACTGGCAAGTTTAGCCAAACAGGTTCCTAAAAACCAGGTTCTTAGTCACAGCTAGGTTTTTACTGTATTGAAGACATTGTACTTTGCAGTAATAGCCAAATTAAGACAAAAATTATGTGATCATAAATGCTCAAAAACTCCTTGTGTTGAGAGATGGAGAAATATTATAAACCAGTTTTGAGTGTGGTTATCAAGTTGTTCATTCATTGGAGGGTACAGTGTAGTAAATAATATTTCCAGGAATATTGTCAAGCTCAGCTCGTTTATTCTTAAAAACAATTCCCCATAAGAGTTAAACCAGAAATCACAACTTTTGGCTCAGTATTGTTCTGACATGTTTTCTTTGAACAATAGGTGTATGTAGGGGTGAGGGAAAATTCTTGCCCAACTAAAGATTTTATCTTATCCTCTTAGCCATGGAAGAACATGAAAGTCAGGTCCTCCAGGTTGAATGTAGCATGGAATGCTCTCTGCACTGGTGAACAAGAGCAAAGTCACTCAGCAGGTACTGATATAGTTCATGGTAGATGGTATTTATTATAGAATTGCATAATTGAGTAAAATCACGCATTCTGATTGGTTAACGAAGAGAGGTATTCAGTGTGGAATTGCGAGTTGAAAACGAGGCTAAGGGATGTTTTTTCGCATCTACGTAACAACTATCGTCAAATTGTAACACAACAACTGCAAAAAAGGTTTTCTACAATGTCATTTTAAAATGTTTTCAAAATCATTGTCCCCTTTTGTATATTCTTTCTTAACATACTGTAATGTTGCCTGGTCCTCCACCTACTGTTCCAGCCTAAACTGTATTTACCTTTTGCAAAAGCGTCTAGTGCGGCTCATAACAAAAGCTCACTATCTAGCAAATACCGCCCCTTTGTTTAGCCGGCTTAAAGTCCTTGACATATTTAGTATTAATTTATTTTCTGTCACTACTTTTATGTATTGTTATCACCATAATCTTTTGCCTAGTAGCTTTCGTGACTTGTTCTTAAGTAGTAATCTGAAGTCCATCAATACCAAAATTCGACTGGCCTCTCAGTATAGACCTAATTTTTGTAGATCAAATATAAAGCAATTCAGCATCCTTTACCGAGGACCTAAAATCTGGAATTCGTTGCCTGTTTCACTAATTAGCTCTCCTTCTATATTTGTTGTTACAAAAAATTTAAAGAATTATCTCACTGATAGCCGATCTGTCGCTTAATTTTCTGATCTTGCTCACTCTGCACTGAGCCATGAATTTAGTTCTCTAGGTAGTTCAAGGAAGCCTATTAATATAAGCTTCAAGCTTCGTTAGACTTCCTTGTCACATTAATTTTATAATTTAATTAACACCTTTTGTTTATGTTGCATAAGGTTTTGTGAGTGACTAAATAAATAAATAGTTAAAAACAAACAAAAGCATTTTTTAAAGTGATCCGGAGGTTCTTCCTTGTTTTGAACTAAACTACAAATTCTTGGAGAGGTATAAAAAACCCCTTTCGCTAGCGACAATGAGAAAACAAGAAAATCCTGTCAACACAGCCCAGAAAATAACAAGCCAAATTCAAACAAACAAAACGGAGAAGCGACAATGGAGGAAGTGCCAGGGTCAATTGTCACATATACAGAAGAAAAAAATAAATACCTTCAAAGATCACATTGTCCCTGAAAACACGAAAAAGAGTACGCCACTTGCATTCATCCTGAGTCGTGGTACTTAGAAAAGTACAAAACAGAGCTGAACTTGAACAGCATTTTTAAAACATTTCAAGGTACTTACCTTATATCAATCGCAACGTTAAACTTTCAGTGCTTTGCCTTGGACACTTCATTTCTTTCAGTTTTGCTACCGAAGAGGTAAAAGGTGTAAATTATTTTCCTTCGCGAGCAAATGACCAATTTGAAAAAGGATTATAGATAACCGGCTTGTAAATTCAGTGAAATACCTCTATTTATCCTTACAATTAGTGTGAAGCTTGTTCATGTGTAAAAAAGTTTGAAAACAAATGTAAAAACAAGCACAAGGTACAAAAAAAGTTGTCAAAGGTTCAAACGTGTATGACTGACCTTGCTTCCTATTCGCTAATGCAATGATAGGTTTGACATTTGACTTTGAAATGGCTTTCTGGGGCGCGTGCTCAGGATAAAAACAAACAATATTATTGGTGTTTTCTTTTTTTTTCTGATTTTTATTTGATTATGCGATTCAAGGAAAATCCATTACCTGACTCGTGAATTCCACGTTAAATTGCACTTGAAAACCGATATCGGTTTTCGTGTGCAATTTAACGTGGAATTCCCTCGTCAGGTAATGAATTTTCCTATAAAACTTACTAATATACGTGGAAAAATTTCTTGAATCAGATTGGCTTAGAGCAGTGCAGTTTTTAGTAAACAGAGTACAAAAACAAGGAAACATAATGCAAAAATAAGGAAATAAAGTGCGAATTTCTCAGAGAATGAAAACCTGTGATTGGCTAATAAACAATCAGTGTTCTCCAGAAGCGCGGGCAACTGGCAGTTTCACTGGGAACTCTTTTCCAAAGTGCCAGCTACTCTTATGAGTCAAAACATTAAAAAAAACTGTCTGTAACTTTTATCTTCAATTTTTCGTAAGTTCCATTTTTTTCCGCGAAGGATAAAACGGCACCCAAAGCAAATCGTGTTAATTCATTTCTTAGAATACTAGAACATGCAATTTCATCGGGAAAATAACAAACAAACAAAAAGCCACGAGAGATTGTTTGAAAGTTTATCGAAAAACACATGAAAATACATGGAACTAAAGTGCCTTGAACAGCTACAAAAGAAGACAGGAGTTGTTTATTCATGGTTGCGAAGCCACTCGCTGAGGCACTTGCCGATAGATAGCTGCGGCTTGTTTATCTGACATGAAGAATATAAATCACAAGCAACTAGAATACACGCTATGCAGCCATTCACTACAGCAATCGAGGCGTCAGTAAAGCTTCTTTTCTCGTTCAGCAAAACCAGCTTGTGGCTTCAAACAACGTCATAACAAGCGACCAAGGTAATAGTTTTTCTCCGTTGTTCTTACTTTTGTAACTGCTCCAAAAGTCCAAATTCACAGTAATTTTGATGGCTGTTAAGAATTATTTTTCTTCACATTATCTGCCAGGTTTTTTTAGCTGTCCCGCTGTGTAAAATCCTAGAATCTCGATGAGTTTTTAAAAGTGTTCATCTTTACAATGTTTTGATTTTTCATTCATCCAGTCCAGGAGAGTCGGTTCATGCGTTGACAGTTCTGATAGACAGGTGACATGTGAATAGCGGAACTCCCTTGTCTTTTCTGGTTTGTTCTAACAAGATTCAAAGGGATTTTGTGGGCGTTTTTAATAAAATAATTATTCCACTTGCGCTTGTTGGATGAGATGATTATTGCCAACTCGGCGCTATGCGTCTCGTTGGCTATTTTTCCATCTCATATCCAACGTGCCCTCGTGGAATAATTGTTAATTATAAAATAACTAAGATAGTACGTGCATTCTGATTGGTTAAAAACCAATAGTTTATTGTGCCGGTAAAATCATAGAAAACTGAAACATGCTTTAAAGTTATTTTATAAAAGTAAAAGACCACATTTTCTAAAGGTTTGCTGGTGTGATAACCCACTTGGGATGTTGGGAGAAGACTGGAAAAGCTTGTAAACCACCAGCTTAACTTATCAGATCTCTGGGCCTCATGCCCCCAAACCCCCCCTTAGATACGGTACTCTCGCTTTACCAGCACTTGGTGTCAGGCACCAGTTACTTTACATTGGGAGCTGGCTACTCTAAAACGTCTGGAGAACACTGAACAATAGAAATATATAAGAACCAATGAGCCCCAGGTGTCACAATCTGCTTGCTTATCTTCTTAGCCATGGAAGAACATGAAAGTCAGGTCCTCCCGGTTGAATGTAGCAGAAAATGCTCTCTGCTTGGTGAACAAGAGCAAAGTCAATCAGCAGGTACTGATATAGTTCATGGTAGATGGTATTTATTATAAAACTTAATAATATACATGGAAAAATTTCTTGAATGAGATTGGCTTAGAGCAGTGCAGTTTTTAGTAAACACAGTAAAAAAAACAAGGAAACATAATGCAAAAATAAGGAAATAAAGTGCAAATTTCTCAGAGAATGAAAACCTGTGAACAATCAGTGTTCTCCAGAAGCGCAGACGACTGGTGGTTTCGCTGGCTACTCTTATGACTCAAAACAGTAAAAAAAACTGTCTGTACCTTTTATCTTGAATTTTTCAGAAGGTCCTAAAAGAAACAAAAACAATAGCTTGTCGTACAAAAAGCTCTTTGGTGTATGACAATTTGCCTTTTGCTAATGGTATTATCGATATATTTACTGAATGATTTTTGATGAGACATTGCCAGATAATATTTTTTAATTATAAAATAACTAAGATAGTACATGCACTCTGATTGGTTAAAAACCAATAGTTTATTGTGCTGGTAATCTCATAGTAAACTGAAACATGCTTTAAAGTTATTTTATAAAAGTAAAAGACCACATTTTCTATGGATTTACCAGCATGATAACTCACTTGGTTCTTGGGAGAACTCTGGAAAAGCTTGTAAATAACGAGCAAAACTTCTCAGATCTCTGGGCTTAATGCCCCCAAACCCCTCCCTTAGATACAGTACTCTCGCTTTATCAGTGCTTGGTGTCAGGCACCAGTTTCTTTGCTTTGGGAGCTGGCTACTCTAAAACTTCTGGATAATGTATCGGTCAAATCGAAGCTTCAACATGCCCCCCCCGGGCAACCCCCGGGCATTTGACTTTTTTGAAAATTATTGTTCAAATTCCCCACTACCCGGGCCAAAATGCCGTTCAAATACCCCACACTAGGGTCCATTCAGGTGATCAAATGCCCCCATCCTGGGGACATTTCACAGGCACAAAAATGACAGAAGGACGGCAAAAACGCCTTCAGTTGTCGAACAAAATCTTTATAAATATAACAAAAACACTGTTAGCGTATTTACTACGAACAAAAAACTCGTGCAAAGCGGCAGAAATCGCTGCTACAAGGTCACTGAATGCTCAGCTTTTCTTCATCATGCAACATCCAAAGGGTTCTATAAAAAAGATCCCACCTATTGAGATTACTACATCATGACCATTTCACTGACATGCATCATCGCTCACCTATTAATTAACATACTTGCAGTAGGTCAAAGTAGTTGACCTGAGCTTTTTATTTTATTTTATTTTATGTTGTTGTATTGAATCGCCGGCATAGGTATTGTATTTCATTGTAAACACAACAATAAATACATTCATACATTCAAAGCCTGAATCCAGTATTAAAAATTTTAAAATTTAAATACTTCAAATACGCACAAAGCTTGTTTAAGCCCTTTCCTCGTAACCAATTGGCCACAAAGGCACAATCTTTTCCACGAAAATCCTCTAACACCGCGTCCCCCATGATAGCTCGCCACGCCAAAGATTTTACATGAAATCGAGGGTGCAGTTCAAATTCCCCACCCCTAAAGCCTGGGGATCAAATTCCCCACCCCCTGGAAGACTCTGATAATCAAATTCCCTCCTCCCCGGGACGGCAAAGGTGTCAAATGCCCGGGGTATGCCCGGGGGGGGGGGCATGTTGAAGCTTCGATTTGACCGATACATAACACTGAACAATAGAAATATATAAGAACCAATCAGCCTCAGGTGTCACAATCTGCTTGCCCAACTTATTAAGATTATATCTTATCTTCTTAGCCATAGAAGAACATGAAAGTGAAGTCCTCCAACTTGAATGTAGCATGGAAAGCTCTCTGCCAGGTGAACAAGAGCAAAGTCATTCAGTAGGTACTGATATACCGGTAGTTGTTTATGGTAGATGGTATTTTATTATGAAAGTTAATAATATACATGAAAAAATTTCTCTGTGAATTTGATTGGCGTAGAGCAGTGTACTTTTTAGTAAACACAATGCAAAAACAAGGAAACATAATGCAAAAAGAAAGAAATATAATGCAAATTTATCAGAGAATGAAAAACTGTGATTGGGCCAATAAACAATAGAAATTTATCAGAACTAATTAAGTGCCACAGTTTGCTGGTGGGAAGCATGTATACTTTTAAGACTTCCCCCTTTTTGGTGTAATTAATTATGCTCTGTTGTCTTACCTAAGTAATCTTTCCTTTTTCTTGTAACACTTTTTTTCTCAATATTTTATTTTATGAATTTACCTGATTATTTTTATTTATTTATTTATTGTGGGTTGTTTTTGTTTTCATTTTTGTAACCAAGATTTTGAAATTAATAAAGGTGTGGGTGGGCGTGTCAGTGAAATGGTCATGATGTAGTAATCTCAATAGGTGGGATCTTTTTTATAGAACCCTTTGGATGTTGCATGATGAAGAAAAGCTGAGCATTCAGTGACCTTGTAGCAGCGATTTCTGCCGCTTTGCACGAGTTTTTTGTTCGTAGTAAATACGCTAACAGTGTTTTTGTTATATTTATAAAGATTTTGTTCGACAACTGAAGGCGTTTTTGCCGTCCTTCTGTCATTTTTGTGCCTGTGAAATGTCCCCAGGATGGGGGCATTTGATCACCTGAATGGACCCTAGTGTGGGGTATTTGAACGGCATTTTGGGCCCGGGTAGTGGGGAATTTGAACAATAATTTTCAAAAAAGTCAAATGCCCGGGGGTTGCCCGGGGGGGGGCATGTTGAAGCTTCGATTTGACCGATACATTATCCAGAAGTTTTAGAGTAGCCAGCTCCCAAAGCAAAGAAACTGGTGCCTGACACCAAGCACTGATAAAGCGAGAGTACTGTATCTAAGGGAGGGGTTTGGGGGCATTAAGCCCAGAGATCTGAGAAGTTTTGCTCGTTATTTACAAGCTTTTCCAGAGTTCTCCCAAGAACCAAGTGAGTTATCATGCTGGTAAATCCATAGAAAATGTGGTCTTTTACTTTTATAAAATAACTTTAAAGCATGTTTCAGTTTACTATGAGATTACCAGCACAATAAACTATTGGTTTTTAACCAATCAGAGTGCATGTACTATCTTAGTTATTTTATAATTAAAAAATATTATCTGGCAATGTCTCATCAAAAATCATTCAGTAAATATATCGATAATACCATTAGCAAAAGGCAAATTGTCATACACCAAAGAGCTTTTTGTACGACAAGCTATTGTTTTTGTTTCTTTTAGGACCTTCTGAAAAATTCAAGATAAAAGGTACAGACAGTTTTTTTTACTGTTTTGAGTCATAAGAGTAGCCAGCGAAACCACCAGTCGTCTGCGCTTCTGGAGAACACTGATTGTTCACAGGTTTTCATTCTCTGAGAAATTTGCACTTTATTTCCTTATTTTTGCATTATGTTTCCTTGTTTTTTTTACTGTGTTTACTAAAAACTGCACTGCTCTAAGCCAATCTCATTCAAGAAATTTTTCCATGTATATTATTAAGTTTTATAATAAATACCATCTACCATGAACTATATCAGTACCTGCTGATTGACTTTGCTCTTGTTCACCAAGCAGAGAGCATTTTCTGCTACATTCAACCGGGAGGACCTGACTTTCATGTTCTTCCATGGCTAAGAAGATAAGCAAGCAGATTGTGACACCTGGGGCTCATTGGTTCTTATATATTTCTATTGTTCAGTGTTCTCCAGACGTTTTAGAGTAGCCAGCTCCCAATGTAAAGTAACTGGTGCCTGACACCAAGTGCTGGTAAAGCGAGAGTACCGTATCTAAGGGGGGGTTTGGGGGCATGAGGCCCAGAGATCTGATAAGTTAAGCTGGTGGTTTACAAGCTTTTCCAGTCTTCTCCCAACATCCCAAGTGGGTTATCACACCAGCAAACCTTTAGAAAATGTGGTCTTTTACTTTTATAAAATAACTTTAAAGCATGTTTCAGTTTTCTATGATTTTACCGGCACAATAAACTATTGGTTTTTAACCAATCAGAATGCACGTACTATCTTAGTTATTTTATAATTAACAATTATTCCACGAGGGCACGTTGGATATGAGATGGAAAAATAGCCAACGAGACGCATAGCGCCGAGTTGGCAATAATCATCTCATCCAACAAGCGCAAGTGGAATAATTATTTTATTAAAAACGCCCACAAAATCCCTTTGAATCTTGTTAGAACAAACCAGAAAAGACAAGGGAGTTCCGCTATTCACATGTCACCTGTCTATCAGAACTGTCAACGCATGAACCGACTCTCCTGGACTGGATGAATGAAAAATCAAAACATTGTAAAGATGAACACTTTTAAAAACTCATCGAGATTCTAGGATTTTACACAGCGGGACAGCTAAAAAAACCTGGCAGATAATGTGAAGAAAAATAATTCTTAACAGCCATCAAAATTACTGTGAATTTGGACTTTTGGAGCAGTTACAAAAGTAAGAACAACGGAGAAAAACTATTACCTTGGTCGCTTGTTATGACGTTGTTTGAAGCCACAAGCTGGTTTTGCTGAACGAGAAAAGAAGCTTTACTGACGCCTCGATTGCTGTAGTGAATGGCTGCATAGCGTGTATTCTAGTTGCTTGTGATTTATATTCTTCATGTCAGATAAACAAGCCGCAGCTATCTATCGGCAAGTGCCTCAGCGAGTGGCTTCGCAACCATGAATAAACAACTCCTGTCTTCTTTTGTAGCTGTTCAAGGCACTTTAGTTCCATGTATTTTCATGTGTTTTTCGATAAACTTTCAAACAATCTCTCGTGGCTTTTTTGTTTGTTTGTTATTTTCCCGATGAAATTGCATGTTCTAGTATTCTAAGAAATGAATTAACACGATTTGCTTTGGGTGCCGTTTTATCCTTCGCGGAAAAAAATGGAACTTACGAAAAATTGAAGATAAAAGTTACAGACAGTTTTTTTTAATGTTTTGACTCATAAGAGTAGCTGGCACTTTGGAAAAGAGTTCCCAGTGAAACTGCCAGTTGCCCGCGCTTCTGGAGAACACTGATTGTTTATTAGCCAATCACAGGTTTTCATTCTCTGAGAAATTCGCACTTTATTTCCTTATTTTTGCATTATGTTTCCTTGTTTTTGTACTCTGTTTACTAAAAACTGCACTGCTCTAAGCCAATCTGATTCAAGAAATTTTTCCACGTATATTAGTAAGTTTTATAGGAAAATTCATTACCTGACGAGGGAATTCCACGTTAAATTGCACACGAAAACCGATATCGGTTTTCAAGTGCAATTTAACGTGGAATTCACGAGTCAGGTAATGGATTTTCCTTGAATCGCATAATCAAATAAAAATCAGAAAAAAAAAGAAAACACCAATAATATTGTTTGTTTTTATCCTGAGCACGCGCCCCAGAAAGCCATTTCAAAGTCAAATGTCAAACCTATCATTGCATTAGCGAATAGGAAGCAAGGTCAGTCATACACGTTTGAACCTTTGACAACTTTTTTTGTACCTTGTGCTTGTTTTTACATTTGTTTTCAAACTTTTTTACACATGAACAAGCTTCACACTAATTGTAAGGATAAATAGAGGTATTTCACTGAATTTACAAGCCGGTTATCTATAATCCTTTTTCAAATTGGTCATTTGCTCGCGAAGGAAAATAATTTACACCTTTTACCTCTTCGGTAGCAAAACTGAAAGAAATGAAGTGTCCAAGGCAAAGCACTGAAAGTTTAACGTTGCGATTGATATAAGGTAAGTACCTTGAAATGTTTTAAAAATGCTGTTCAAGTTCAGCTCTGTTTTGTACTTTTCTAAGTACCACGACTCAGGATGAATGCAAGTGGCGTACTCTTTTTCGTGTTTTCAGGGACAATGTGATCTTTGAAGGTATTTATTTTTTTCTTCTGTATATGTGACAATTGACCCTGGCACTTCCTCCATTGTCGCTTCTCCGTTTTGTTTGTTTGAATTTGGCTTGTTATTTTCTGGGCTGTGTTGACAGGATTTTCTTGTTTTCTCATTGTCGCTAGCGAAAGGGGTTTTTTATACCTCTCCAAGAATTTGTAGTTTAGTTCAAAACAAGGAAGAACCTCCGGATCACTTTAAAAAATGCTTTTGTTTGTTTTTAACTATTTATTTATTTAGTCACTCACAAAACCTTATGCAACATAAACAAAAGGTGTTAATTAAATTATAAAATTAATGTGACAAGGAAGTCTAACGAAGCTTGAAGCTTATATTAATAGGCTTCCTTGAACTACCTAGAGAACTAAATTCATGGCTCAGTGCAGAGTGAGCAAGATCAGAAAATTAAGCGACAGATCGGCTATCAGTGAGATAATTCTTTAAATTTTTTGTAACAACAAATATAGAAGGAGAGCTAATTAGTGAAACAGGCAACGAATTCCAGATTTTAGGTCCTCGGTAAAGGATGCTGAATTGCTTTATATTTGATCTACAAAAATTAGGTCTATACTGAGAGGCCAGTCGAATTTTGGTATTGATGGACTTCAGATTACTACTTAAGAACAAGTCACGAAAGCTACTAGGCAAAAGATTATGGTGATAACAATACATAAAAGTAGTGACAGAAAATAAATTAATACTAAATATGTCAAGGACTTTAAGCCGGCTAAACAAAGGGGCGGTATTTGCTAGATAGTGAGCTTTTGTTATGAGCCGCACTAGACGCTTTTGCAAAAGGTAAATACAGTTTAGGCTGGAACAGTAGGTGGAGGACCAGGCAACATTACAGTATGTTAAGAAAGAATATACAAAAGGGGACAATGATTTTGAAAACATTTTAAAATGACATTGTAGAAAACCTTTTTTGCAGTTGTTGTGTTACAATTTGACGATAGTTGTTACGTAGATGCGAAAAAACATCCCTTAGCCTCGTTTTCAACTCGCAATTCCACACTGAATACCTCTCTTCGTTAACCAATCAGAATGCGTGATTTTACTCAATTATGCAATTCTATAATAAATACCATCTACCATGAACTATATCAGTACCTGCTGAGTGACTTTGCTCTTGTTCACCAGTGCAGAGAGCATTCCATGCTACATTCAACCTGGAGGACCTGACTTTCATGTTCTTCCATGGCTAAGAGGATAAGATAAAATCTTTAGTTGGGCAAGAATTTTCCCTCACCCCTACATACACCTATTGTTCAAAGAAAACATGTCAGAACAATACTGAGCCAAAAGTTGTGATTTCTGGTTTAACTCTTATGGGGAATTGTTTTTAAGAATAAACGAGCTGAGCTTGACAATATTCCTGGAAATATTATTTACTACACTGTACCCTCCAATGAATGAACAACTTGATAACCACACTCAAAACTGGTTTATAATATTTCTCCATCTCTCAACACAAGGAGTTTTTGAGCATTTATGATCACATAATTTTTGTCTTAATTTGGCTATTACTGCAAAGTACAATGTCTTCAATACAGTAAAAACCTAGCTGTGACTAAGAACCTGGTTTTAGGAACCTGTTTGGCTAAACTTGCCAGTTATAATTAGGCCCCAGGCTCTATACAAGAACCTGTTTAGCCCAATAGTTGACACACATCTTTATTTTCTCAAATCTATAAAAAAAATTCTATACACCTGGAAAATATTCAGGTGAACCTCTTTGGGAGACATAAGCTGCAATGTTTTTTTTCCTGCAGAAAATAAGAACCTTTTCATTTTAGAAAAATAGACAAATTTTTTGCCAATAACTATTTTTGTAAGAACGTACCTGTTAATGCAATGGGAAAATCCAGGTTCTTACCTACGAGTTTTTACTGTCTTTTGACCGGTCCGAGCTAAAATTTGTTTGGCAGGTAATAATTTATTTTAACCGGTTAGTAACTAGACATGACCGAGCTTAAATTTGTTTGGCCTGTCAACATTCAAAAATAATTTCTAACCCTGGCTGCCCTCCTTATTTACATAGATCTCCATATATATTCTTAAACACTCGAAGATAGGTATCTACAAAATGGAAAAGCCTATATTTATAGTAAAATAATAAAAGTTATTTCAATTACAAGAGGGAGAATAGATCCTTCAAATTCTGTTTACCCTGAATAAAACAAATAGAGGTAAGCTCGAACAATCTGCACCAAAACGCTCTTTCAACAGACATTGAAAATCTTCAAATTCAAGGTGCTCTCTGTTCTCTTTTCAGAAAACATAACAACGCTTTCACAGACCGTATAATTTACCATCCTGTAACACTGAATCGTTTTAACTTGTCACAGAGGCCAGAGTCGCCTAAAATTTACATAAGGAGTTATCATTCATTCAGCGATGCATCGGACACATGGCAATGGTTATAATTTTCGACAAAATTTCACTGAAGAGCAACTGGAGAATGAACGAGAGAGAGCAAGAGAAAATAGACGCCTAATAAGCGACGAGCGGCGAAGAAGGGAGCGAGAGACAGCAAGGGAAAGCAGGCGTCGTATAAACGAAAAACGAACGAGAAGGAGGAGAAGGAGAGCGAATTTTTGCCGAGGTTAGCTTTCTGTTATAAGAATCGGGGATTTTACGAAAACAGAGGTAGCT
>JAHPZR010017221.1:0-11948 GCA_019787425.1 Platygyra sinensis
TATAATGTGCGTACCTATTCATCCTCTTTACTCGCAAACATCGTTTGGTCTGAGTACATCCAGAAGAGGAGAGAAGAAAGAAAGAAGAAACAACATGACTGGAGAACCAGAAATGATACCACTAGAAAGTGATCATGGCGGAATAGAAGTGCAAGAAAGATCTTTCCAACCTGGAGATGTATCTCCTTACTGTTCTCCTGCGATTAAATCAAAAAGAAAACGAAAAATGATGGACAAAGATAAGAAGGAGAAACAGATGAAAAAGATCAAGAAGGAACCTGAGGAAGGTACAGAAACTTTACTTGATAAATGGTCGCATTCATACAAACCATCAACCATTGAGTTCAACGAAAGAGTAGTGGTCAAGACCATAGAATCTCAACGAGAGACATTCACTAAATTACCTTTAAAGGGTATCTTAAAACAAGCAAAGTTTAATTCCAAGTGCAAAGTTGATTTTAATTATTTTGTGAAAACCAAGAGCATTTTAAAAAATGGCAGACTAAGTACGCGACAAAAGCTTCGTTGTCTAGTAGAGGAAGA
Source organism: Platygyra sinensis (assembly GCA_019787425.1). NCBI lineage: Eukaryota > Metazoa > Cnidaria > Anthozoa > Scleractinia > Merulinidae > Platygyra > Platygyra sinensis. The sequence continues at coordinate 544 of JAHPZR010017221.1, forward strand.
AGACGTGGAAAAGAGAGTGAGTTTGTTCAAGACAAAGAGAAAGCGACAAAAAGAACTCATGAGGCAAAGACATTTACTTAGACGACAAGAAGCTACACCAAGACGTGTTAGATTAGTAACACACATTTTAAAAACTTTAAAAAAATTCAATGTTTAAATATTCTTTTTTCAGTAGTGTCTGAGCATATTGATGTGGCGATGAGTAGCGAAGACTTTAATGCTGATGAATTCTTAGACGGTATAGCTAAAGAGTGGAACGATTTACCGAGTGTCCCATCGTGTACCAACTCCATCTCTCAATCCTTCAAGAATTCGTCACCGCCACCACTACCAAGACCAATGACAAAAGTAGATACTCGTATCGTGTACTGTTGCCCACTACACGAATCTGAAGCTTTACAGAAGAAAAATACTGTCACACAGTACGGGGAGTGGGAGTATTACAAGTGTCCTGTTGCCAGGTGTTTTGTCTCCTGCGGAGTGAGTCGTGTAGAGCATTACATAAACTCGGCAAAACGTCAATTGCACCAGTTCTACCTAGAAAATGAGTTGGAAAAAATGCAGTGCTTCTGTGAACGACCCTTGAGAATGTCCCAGTCACAATCTGAAAAAAACCCCGGACGTCTATTCTTTATTTGCCGCAAACGTAACTGCAAGTTCTTCCAGTGGGTCGATCAAACGCCTAGCAAAAAGGTCAGAGCCTGGCTATTAGAGAATGAACGTCCCTTCAATCACACAGGTTACCCACGACCGCATGAATTATACAAACCCGAAAGGCAGAATTATATTTCCAATTTGATACGACAACCGCCCTACGAGAAGCAATCTAACCAGTTCTCCGATGAGCAGACAGAGAGAGATCACGTGATCCCCGAACCTCGTTGGAGCTGCGATTGTATTGCTGGATGCAGAAGAGCGCACGGTCACTAGTCACCTGTGTAATCTAGTCCAATCAAAACAATCCACGTCAAGAACGTACATTGGTCCTAAAAATACCATAAACTTAACTCTAGAGACATTGACTTTTCAGTCGCAGGCATCATGGCTTCTATCAAGAACAGCTTATGTCTCGTCATAGACCTAGAGGGATTCTTTGTGCAAAAGAAATTTCAAGTGCGTGAAATGGGTTATTACTCTTGGAATGATCACTTTGGCCGCCATGCTTTCTTTCAGCCAGCAGCACTCAAAGACTTGTCTCACAAGGATAAAAAGACAGTGAACTTTGCAAAACATAAAATACACGGACTCACTTATCAGCCTCGTTACCGAGAGAGAGCTTATTAGCAAGATCAAGCAGATATTGTCTTACTGCGATTGTACAACCAGTACAAGACTTTTGAAAGAACTGTAGTAGCCTACAAAGGAGGTCACATTGAGAAGGATTTGCTAAACAAACTGAACATTCCTTGTCTCAATTTTGAAACTTTAGGCTGCCCCAAATACGATCAGTTAAAACAAACGATTGTAGAACCTTTAGCCAGCTGTGGTTTTCACTTAAATGATAATATTCATCATTGTCCAATGACTGAGTGTCACGCATTTTGGTTATGGTTTCAAACTTATGCTATGTAAATAATCAGTTTCCGTATCCTGTAATTTTAGTGAAAAAATGATATTAAAAATGGTTATTTCTTTGTTTATTATAAAGACAGGAGTGTTTTGTTGGTTCACTATAAAATTAAAACGTTTCTTTGGGTAAGACCATGTGACCCAAGGGATAATGCAATTGACTACGGATCATGAGATTCCAGGTTCGAATCCTGGTGGGGTCGATCTTTTCTTTTCTTTCTTTTTTTTTTTTTTTTTTTTTTTTTTTTGTTTTTTGTTTTTGTTTTGCTTTTTGTTGTTGTTGTTTTTTTATTATTATTATTATTATTATTATTATTATTATTATTATTTTTGGTTTAAATAAACGACTTTCCAGCCCCCCTCTTAAGTCTTCGTTTATGTTAGAAACCAGTCTTTTTACTCGGCCAACGCAAAAACGAGGCTAATGATGTTTAGCGAAAAATGATATTAAAAATGGTTATTCCTTTGTTTATTTTAAAGACAGGAGTGTTTTGTTGGTTCACTATAAAATTAACACATTTCTTTGTTTTAGACCCTGCGGTCCAATGGATAAGGCGATTGACTACGGGTCAAGAGATTCCAGGTTCGAATTCTGGTGGGGTCGATCTTATCTTTTCTTTTTTTTTTTTTTTTGTTTTTTTGTTTTTTTTCTGGTGGGGTCGATCTTATCGTTTCTTTTTTTTTTTGTTTTTTGTTTTTTGTTTGTTTGTTTGTTTGTTTGTTTTTTTGTTTTTGTTTTGTTTTGTTTATTTGTTTTTGTTTTTTCAAACCCTCATTGGTGCTTATGTCCAGAAAGTCAGGCTAATGAGGTTCAATGCTCTTTATGAATAAGCATCACAAAGTTTCATTTTCACATTACTTCATATTTGACAGAATTATTTTTGTTTTTAGAGACTTTTTAGGAAAAGGACACTTTGCGATGGCTATCATATTGAGCATGTATCTCATTAACCTACATTTCTGGACATCTCTGCTCATTGGACGCTCATGCTATTATTAATCATTAAAAGTTGACAAAGTAAATATCACACTCTGTGTTCATTTTAAAGTGCTCATTAAACGTTAATTTCTTTTTTGTTATTATTTTCCTATCTGGTTCTATATTTCATGTCACTTTCCTGAATCTACGTCAAAACTCATTCCAAACAAAGGAAAGACTATGGTGGACCAAAATGGCGGCAAATTTGAACGTTTTTGAAAACTTAAGATTGCATTTTATCCAAATCGATCTTTCTTTCGCAGAACTTCATTGGGTAATATATAGAACCAGATGAGAATTTAAAACAAGAACAAAAATTGATGTTATGAGCACTTTATGAGCACTTTAAGGCAAAGTTTATTATCAAAATTCCTATTACATCGTTTGCGCTCTATCAGCAGCGTGACCGAATTATCTTAAAACTAATGGGCCTAACTTAAGAAATATCCATTGAACGAATTTCATACTCATTATTCAACTGCATGTTTGTTGAAACAGAATATAACTCTAAGATTTGATTAACTTCAACTGGAAAAACATAATGAAGAAACTCTCGAAAACGAATGTTATCCCAAATGTTATTTACATGGCAAGTCGCAACATAAAAAACTACACGGTAAACCTGTCTTTCAATATTTCTGATGACGCTTTCTAAAACATTTAAAATGGTTACAACATTATCTGTTCTGACGCGGTAGGGAAAACGAAACTGAAACAAAGCAAGAAAAAACTACATTAAAATAACGCTTTCTAACCTATAATCATAAATGTCGCGTTCGTGATAAACTATAAAAATACCGCAATAATCCTGAATTTCCTCCGGTAAAACATAGTCAAGAAATATACGAAAAAAAACCCTATTTAATGGTGTATCAGCGTCACCTATGCCTAACGTTATCATAACATCAATATGAGGGAATGGAGAATGCAATAGACCATGTAGGATTCTTTCCATCAGAAATTAAACATGTTCTGTCGGGAGCGGGTAGCCAACTTCGAGCTGAAGCAAAAAGTCATACGATTAATGTTTGGCGAACGTAAGCACGTAGCACCAATTGTGTTTGTAGAATCCTTTTGATTTTAGACCATGCTATAAAACAAGCTTCAGTTTATCACTCACTCACTTCGCGCACGTGGTAATCAAGTTAACTTTGAAACTGACGCCATGTTTTAAAAAAGTCAAACTTACCGCGTTCATTCGTTGTTCCAGTCCTGCTCTATCCTGTATTGCGGCTTGAAGTGCATTAATTGCCTGCTGTCGCGGTGGAATTTGTTCGTTACGCGGTTCAATAGCTTCCATGGACAGTTCGTCAGTTTCATCGTTGGGCAGTTCACTGCGACAGTGTGGACATAGTTGCGAGTTCCTCTCCCATTCTCTTTGGCAATTGCGGTGGGCGAATTTACTACAGCATGGGTAGCGTAGAACATTGCCTGCGATGATATTAAAGCCATGATGTTCGTCGATCAAGCAGAAAATGCAGTGCTTGTCGCGGGCAGTTTCCGGCACTATCTCTACATCCAGACCGCGTAGTCTTCGGGATTGACGCTGTGCCATGTTCTTGCAATGAAAACTGGTAAACGACTTTTCACTCGATTTGTACTAGCGCAATGCTTTTTGAAACTGGCGGGTTTTTTTCAAATGACGGCTTTTTATAATGCGCGGTATCTCAAAGACAACCTTAACAGTTCAAGTCACCATAATGCACTAATCTGATTGGCGGGGCAAAGCACTGCAAAATTCTGATTGGCCCATAGATGGCACATGTCATTCAACTTGGGTTTGTTCATAAAAGATCAGGAATAGCAGGGAAAAATATTCACATTTTCACTCGGAGAAAAATGGCTGTGAGCTTTGAAAATAATTATGTCATGCTCTCAAAAGAACACGCGCGACACATAAATGAGAGGCATGTGGATCTCGACAGGGAACACAGAGCGTCGAAGTTTCTTCGTGGTTTCAACCTGACTTCCACGTTAGCATTATTAACGCGGAAAACGTTCCAAGACAGTGACGATTACGACATCGTCGAAGAGGGATACAAGAGGAGCCATGGCTATTTTTACATCTATGTGTTTAAGATGAAAAAAGTAATTGGGGTCTGTCCGTGGGGTTATCCCACGGACGAGATTTGCATTTACTTTTCATGGAAGAAGGAATACGGAGAGAAATTTAAGATCATTTCAGCATATCCGTTTTCAAGAGCCTATTACGAATTCCTGAGGCACAGAAAGACTGGAGTGGCGCCTCACTAGAAAGTAGCGGCTCTTTTAGGAGTCCTCTAGTGAGCACAAACGGCTCTTTTAGGAGCCACCAAATTTATGAAAGTCAATGAACCAGTGTATTTTCTCAAGCACTTGGAGACACGTATTTAATATTCCCAAAATCGATTATCGATTAGCGCTGAAACGTTAGCGTCATAAAATTCAGTTTGAAAGTGTCCTCAAAACCAACCGTTCTATTGAGAACGCGAACCAAGACAACGAGTCTCAATAACGCGAAATGGGAGTATATGACGGGCGAATACAAATTCGTGCCATTATTTTGAATAAGGTCATTGAAATTGAGCGGAAAAAATACCTTCGTACTTTAACTTACATGATTTAATCAGTCTTGGAATTTGAAGAAGCGTTTGATCATTGAATAGAAATTTACTCTGATTTTCAAAAGGTCATGAAAGCAATAATAAAACTTTTGTGTTTTGAGATCAATGCGAGCTGGTAAATGAAGCGGCAATGTTTTTGAAAAGAAGTTCGCTGATTTTGAATAGATGGCTGTAATTCTTTTATCAGTCCTGGAATTTGTAGGCGGCCACAGTTTTTCAAAACAAATTCGTTTGATTTTGAATAGACGACTGTAATTCTTTTATCAGTCTTGGAATTTGAAGAAGCGTTTGATCATTGAATAGAAATTTACTCTGATTTGCAAAAGGTCATGAAAGCAATAATAAAACTTTTGTGTTTTGAGATCAATGCGAGCTGATAAATGAAGCGGCAATGTTTTTGAAAAGAAGTTTGCTGATTTTGAATAGATGGCTGTAATTCTTTTATCAGTCCTGGAATTTGTAGGCGGCCACAGTTTTTCAAAACAAATTCGTTTGATTTTGAATAGACGACTGTAATTCTTTTATCAGTCTTGGAATTTGAAGAAGCGTTTGATCATTGAATAGAAATTTACTCTGATTTTCAAAAGGTCATGAAAGCAATAATAAAACTTTTGTGTTTTGAGGTCAATGCGAGCTGATAAATGAAGCGGCAATGTTTTTGAAAAGAAGTTTGCTGATTTTGAATAGATGGCTGTAATTCTTTTATCAGTCCTGGAATTTGTAGGGGGCCACAGTTTTTCAAAACAAATTCGTTTGATTTTGAATAGACGACTGTAATTCTTTTATCAGTCTTGCAATTTGAAGAAGCGTTTGATCATTGAATAGAAATTTACTCTGATTTGCAAAAGGTCATGAAAGCAATAATAAAACTTTTGTGTTTTGAGATCAATGCGAGCTGGTAAATGAAGCAGCAATGTTTTTGAAAAGAAGTTCGCTGATTTTGAATAGATGGCTGTAATTCTTTTATCAGTCCTGGAATTTGTAGGGGGCCACAGTTTTTCAAAACAAATTCGTTTGATTTTGAATAGACGACTGTAATTCTTTTATCAGTCTTGCAATTTGAAGAAGCGTTTGATCATTGAATAGAAATTTACTCTGATTTGCAAAAGGTCATGAAAGCAATAATAAAACTTTTGTGTTTTGAGATCAATGCGAGCTGATAAATGAAGCGGCAATGTTTTTGAAAAGAAGTTTGCTGATTTTGAATAGATGGCTGTAATTCTTTTATCAGTCCTGGAATTTGTAGGCGGCCACAGTTTTTCAAAACAAATTCGTTTGATTTTGAATAGACGACTGTAATTCTTTTATCAGTCTTGGAATTTGAAGAAGCGTTTGATCATTGAATAGAAATTTACTCTGATTTTCAAAAGGTCATGAAAGCAATAATAAAACTTTTGTGTTTTGAGATCAATGCGAGCTGGTAAATGAAGCGGCAATGTTTTTGAAAAGAAGTTCGCTGATTTTGAACTCTTGAAGACATTCTACCAGTATAACAGAAGCAATACCGGATAGATTTAGGATAAGCAGAGCTATAGTGTTCGTGCGATCGTATTTAAAAAACCTTTAAGTTAAAACGGAATCGTCACCGCTAATAAAGTTAAGACCACGAAACAATTAATTGTCCATTTGAATGCAGGATGGCGTAATTTGCATACGGGTTGAAAACTTAACACAAGAATGTGACAAAGGGTTATTATCTTAAACGGGGAGTGTTTTGACTCGTTTATCTTAACTGAATAGGCTAATATCTTTTTAAAGCAAATCAAACAGACAATAAAAGACAAATGAAGGTATTTATTTTCGTATGAGTTGTGTAATTATTATTCATTTACAGGAAAAGACAAACAGTAATCAAAGTGAAATACATCACGTTGACCTTTATCTTTCGTAATTATGATAGACCAACTATGTCATATGTCATTTGATTGGTGGCTGAAAATATGATCTCATTTTTCTGTAATATGATTGGATTTTTGAAATGCGCTTTAATATGATTGGTTAATGAAACCAATAAAGTTGGGACTCGCTAGATAGAAATCATTTGCAGCTGGTGGAGTGCTGACTAAACTTTTGTTTCTCTGAATAAGATTTTTTTGCGTCATGTCAAGACTTTTGCGCCATGTCAAGCTACTTTGAGGATATAAGCGATGAACATTTGCTGGAGGCCGTCGATTCTACTGAGAATGGAACAGAAAACAATTATTCTCAACAGGTAAATTTAATACGTTGTAAGAAAAATATATTTTCTGTTTTTAATGTGTGATGAAGCGGGTTATTTATTTCATTTTATCTTTTTCTCATAGATTCTTGACGACTCTTTCGATGACGCGATTTTGTCAATTGTCGCTGACGCTACAGAACGTCAACTCAATAATCAAGAGCAACTCGGGGGTAGTCTTGCGACCACAGAACCTGGACGCTTCGAGTTTGTACTCAATCCGTACGTGGATAGTCGCAGCAAAAAAATGGGCGTTAGAGAGCGTCACTACACCTCCAACATTCGTCAGGTGGGACAGTTTATACCTCAACAAAACTTGGCAGCAGCAATTGCTGATGGATTACATAGAACAATCCAAACTTTGATTCTCCGAGACCAGATACCAGCCGCTGATCGCGTCTACTTCAATTTAGCCAGCAATCGCTTAGTCAACAGCTATGCTTATCGAGGGTTGCCTGCAGGAGAATGGTTAAATGGCAGCGATCGCGTCGACAGCCTACTGCAACAAATGTCAAAGGTATTAAACTCAAACGAGAACTTTGAAATGAATGATTCATTTCAATTATCTTTTACACACGTCCGTGCATCTCCTCGAGGTAGCGGTCAGAAACGAAAAATGAAACCTGGACATTCTAATCCGGAAACTTTCAAACGTTTTAAAGGTTCTGTCATTAGTATTGACAACACAGATGAACTATGCTGCGCCCGTGCTATTGTGACGGCCAAGGCTAGAGTGGATGGTCACCCTAAATGGAATAGCTTCAGAAGAGGTTTCTCTATCCAGAATGATGAAGCAATCAAGCTACATATAGAAGCTAACGTAAGAAAATCGGAAACTGCGGTTACGAGGAACTCCCTAGCTTTTGCATTGACGCCATCTTTGACCCAATTATTCAGCTATTACTCGTGGAAGCAACCCCGAGGGTATAGCGATGACCTCTTTGGAAAAGCCTCCAGGAAAAAACAGTCTGGTACTGTTGTAGGATAATGAACACTATGATGTGGATCACCTCATTACCTTGGCTTCTGCTGGGTAAACAGTTATTTTCCGCGCAAACGATGTCCTCCAAACCCTTACAATAAACGAGGGCCAGCCATGAGCTGTTTAAACAACCCTACTCATTGGTCTTCCTGCCTAGCAAACGGGATGTGAGAATTTTACCGAGGCCAGGTGTCGTATGCAACCGCCAACTACACCGTGCGGCTCCTGTAAGCGGAATGTTTTTAATGGTGATGTATTGTTTTCAAAAACCATCTGACGAAAAGAAAAAAGAAAAGAAAAAAAAAGAAAAGAAAAGATAAGATCGACCCCACCAGAATTCGAACCTGGAATCTCTTGACCCGTAGTCAATCGCCTTATCCATTGGACCGCAGGGTCTAAAACAAAGAAATGTTTTAATTTTATAGTGAACCAACAAAACACTCCTGTCTTTAAAATAAACAAAGGAATAACCATTTTTAATATCATTTTTCGCTAAACATCATTAGCCTCGTTTTTGCGTTGGCCGAGTAAAAAGACTGGTTTCTAACATAAACGAAGACTTAAGAGGGGGGTTGGAAAGTCGTTTATTTAAACCAAAAATAATAATAATAGTAATAATAATAATAATAATAAAAAACAACAACAACAACAAAAAGCAAAAAAACAAAAAAGAAAAAAAGAAAAAGAAAAGAAAAAAGAAAAGAAAAAAAGAAAAGAAAAAAAGAAAAGAAAAAAAAGAAAAGATAAGATCGACCCCACCAGAATTCGAACCTGGAATCTCTTGATCCGTAGTCAATCGCATTATCCCTTGGGTCACATGGTCTTACCCAAAGAAATGTTTTAATTTTATAGTGAACCAACAAAATACTCCTGTCTTTAAAATAAACAAAGAAATAACCATTTTTAATATCATTTTTTCGCTAAAATTACAGGATACGGAAACTGATTATTTACATAGCATAAGTTTGAAACCATAACCAAAATGCGTGACACTCAGTCATTGGACAATGATGAATATTATCATTTAAGTGAAAACCACAGCTGGCTAAAGGTTCTACGATCGTTTGTTTTAACTGATCGTATTTGGGGCAGCCTAAAGTTTCAAAATTGAGACAAGGAATGTTCAGTTTGTTTAGCAAATCCTTCTCAATGTGACCTCCTTTGTAGGCTACTACAGTTCTTTCAAAAGTCTTGTATTGGTTGTACAATCGCAGTAAGACAATATCTGCTTGATCTTGCTCATAAGCTCTCTCTCGGTAACGAGGCTGATAAGTGAGTCCGTGTATTTTATGTTTTGCAAAGTTCACTGTCTTTTTATCCTTGTGAGACAAGTCTTTGAGTGCTGCTGGCTGAAAGAAAGCATGGCGGCCAAAGTGATCATTCCAAGAGTAATAACCCATTTCACGCACTTGAAATTTCTTTTGCACAAAGAATCCCTCTAGGTCTATGACGAGACATAAGCTGTTCTTGATAGAAGCCATGATGCCTGCGACTGAAAAGTCAATGTCTCTAGAGTTAAGTTTATGGTATTTTTAGGACCAATGTACGTTCTTGACGTGGATTGTTTTGATTGGACTAGATTACACAGGTGACTAGTGACCGTGCGCTCTTCTGCATCCAGCGATACAATCGCAGCTCCAACGAGGTTCGGGGATCACGTGATCTCTCTCTGTCTGCTCATCGGAGAACTGGTTAGATTGCTTCTCGTAGGGCGGTTGTCGTATCAAATTGGAAATATAATTCTGCCTTTCGGGTTTGTATAATTCATGCGGTCGTGGGTAACCTGTGTGATTGAAGGGACGTTCATTCTCTAATAGCCAGGCTCTGACCTTTTTGCTAGGCGTTTGATCGACCCACTGGAAGAACTTGCAGTTACGTTTGCGGCAAATAAAGAATAGACGTCCGGGGTTTTTTTCAGATTGTGACTGGGACATTCTCAAGGGTCGTTCACAGAAGCACTGCATTTTTTCCAACTCATTTTCTAGGTAGAACTGGTGCAATTGACGTTTTGCCGAGTTTATGTAATGCTCTACACGACTCACTCCGCAGGAGACAAAACACCTGGCAACAGGACACTTGTAATACTCCCACTCCCCGTACTGTGTGACAGTATTTTTCTTCTGTAAAGCTTCAGATTCGTGTAGTGGGCAACAGTACACGATACGAGTATCTACTTTTGTCATTGGTCTTGGTAGTGGTGGCGGTGACGAATTCTTGAAGGATTGAGAGATGGAGTTGGCACACGATGGGACACTCGGTAAATCGTTCCACTCTTTAGCTATACCGTCTAAGAATTCATCAGCATTAAAGTCTTCGCTACTCATCGCCACATCAATATGCTCAGACACTACTGAAAAAAGAATATTTAAACATTGAATTTTTTTAAAGTTTTTAAAATGTGTGTTACTAATCTAACACGTCTTGGTGTAGCTTCTTGTCGTCTAAGTAAATGTCTTTGCCTCATGAGTTCTTTTTGTCGCTTTCTCTTTGTCTTGAACAAACTCACTCTCTTTTCCACGTCTTCTTCCTCTACTAGACAACGAAGCTTTTGTCGCGTACTTAGTCTGCCATTTTTTAAAATGCTCTTGGTTTTCACAAAATAATTAAAATCAACTTTGCACTTGGAATTAAACTTTGCTTGTTTTAAGATACCCTTTAAAGGTAATTTAGTGAATGTCCCTCGTTGAGATTCTATGGTCTTGACCACTACTCTTTCGTTGAACTCAATGGTTGATGGTTTGTATGAATGCGACCATTTATCAAGTAAAGTTTCTGTACCTTCCTCAGGTTCCTTCTTGATCTTTTTCATCTGTTTCTCCTTCTTATCTTTGTCCATCATTTTTCGTTTTCTTTTTGATTTAATCGCAGGAGAACAGTAAGGAGATACATCTCCAGGTTGGAAAGATCTTTCTTGCACTTCTATTCCGCCATGATCACTTTCTAGTGGTATCATTTCTGGTTCTCCAGTCATGTTGTTTCTTCTTTCTTTCTTCTCTCCTCTTCTGGATGTACTCAGACCAAACGATGTTTGCGAGTAAAGAGGATGAATAGGTA
>JAHPZR010017222.1:0-20000 GCA_019787425.1 Platygyra sinensis
ACTACCGGAGGGGATGAGCTCCTGACTCAGAGAAGTCTTTAAAGATCCACCAATTTTAGCTTTTATGAAAGGAAATCCTTGAAATATATGCTCGTAAGAGCGAAAATATAAAGAGTTTTCATATGTTTTACACCAGTGGAGATTGTGCGGCCTGTCGCCCCTTGTCATTAATTACTGTTGGTTTGGGGGGAGTGTCGCGTGACATCCCAAAAAACGGCCGCGTAGGAGACTAGAAGAGGGTGGACGCAAATCGAGATCAAAATCTGCCAAATATTTTTTCTATTTCTTGTCGTCAGTATATATTTAACGACGAAATTTTCCTTAAGTTTTTTTTCCCCTTTTTAAGGGAAAATATCCTTAGAGGACTGGGAAAGATTACGTCTCTTTCTGTTTTTTGAAAAGCTAAGATACTTAAATGAAAGATCAATTACAGTGAGGGCACTCGAACCATGAACACTTGATATTTGTTTGTACATTTTTTTAGTGACTATAGAATGCGGGCTCGACCTTTTGATAAGAGTATTTAATGTTTTTACACTTACAAAATGCGAAACATGTAACACTATACATCATAAGAAGAACCATTATTTCTTAATTGTCAAAAAAAAAATGTACAGAAAAATGTCAAGTGTTCACGGTTCGAGTGTCCTTACTGTAATAGAAGTATTTAGAGGAGGAAAATGGCAAAAGTTCTTCATCAAATATCTCCTAAAATAGAGAGTTTGTATGGATCGGGTAGACAGGACACAAAATTATAAGGGCTTAATTGTATGGAATTTCGGAACTTTTACAAGGCTCCCATTTGGACAATTTTCCGCTGAAAACTCTTAAACTTGGTTGGGTAGCTTTCCAGTCAGTAACATTTCAGTTGAAATGTTTAGATTTTCCATCTAATCAATATAAGAAACGCGTCCCAGTCCTCTCACGTTTCTGCAATGATCTATACTTGTCAGCGGTTTTCCCTGATTGCGTTGCCTGCTTCATATAATAGTAGAAGCTCACGTGTATGCAAAGAAAATTTGTGTTTCCTCTCATATTTTCGCGGGTTTCATCATGGGTATCCTTGAAAGAATTGCTGAAATAGAAGGCGAGGTATTTATCTTATGTTTTACTCCCAGATCTTCCCTCAGTTAAGTCTTAGAGGTGCGTTATTTCGATCAATTGCAGATGGCGCGAACACAGAAGAACAAGGCGACAGCCCACCATCTTGGATTGTTAAAAGCACGACTGGCCAAGTTACGAAGGGAATTGATCACACCAAAAGGCGGAGGGGGTGCGACAGGAGAGGGTTAGTGTTATGTTCGATCACTTATGGTGAATACGAAGTTTAATTGACTGATTCAACTCAGTATTTTGAGAGTAGATGATCTTTGACAATCTTTGAACAATCTGTTGTAACACGTAAGCTTTTTGAAAGCTAAATTTCCCAATTTTGACATCAGAAAAAGATTCAAGGTTTTTCTAGGAGCAGTAAAGACTAGTTCACGAGACCATCCTTTAATTCCTTACCCATGATCGCCTATCCTACCCCCAAATAGGGGGGGGGGAGGGAGGGGGGGGCTCTGAAAGTTTGTATACTTCAAAACCAACACATGACATCATCATACAGATCGGATGGTAGATATCAGAGTAGAAGTAAGCACTCTGCGACAATAAATACTCAAGAACTTGACAGGGATCTCATCACAGCTGGATCTCAAGTCAGTCATAGTATAACTCATTGAAGACAATAACATTAAATACATTAAATACAGTCTAGTGATCTTTTTTCAGGGGAGCGAAGGAATTGAAGGAGGAGGGGGGACTCTGAAATTTTTTTGACTACCAAGGGTAGGGGGTGCTCCTAAAAAATTTAACTGCTAGCAAGGGGGACTGCTAAAATTTCAAGCTTTAAGTTTCAATATCTTCATCCCCCCTTGACATATTAAATTAACTTTCCTTAAAGGGGCATTGTCACGCTATTTGGCAACTTAATAAAAAGCTAGAAGGTGCCTTCGCATCAATTGAATTCCAGAACTAGTGATCTAGTTTTGTTATCGAAGACTATTTGAAGGTACTGAAACTGTTTCCTGTCGCCTGTCGCTACGGATGTCATGGATGGAAATGGATTGAAATTTGAAAAAATTGGCCAATTTTTTCAAGTTTTGATGCCACGAGTTCCAAAAATCCTTAAGAAATTTATTATGGTTAGCCCCCTCTGATAAAATTCATTTGATATCTTCGTCGTTGCTTTACAGAAGCTTTTTGTTTATGATTAAAGCCTTAAAGTAGTGATTTTAGCACAGAATTGGCCTAAAACAGCAAAATCCTCGTGACAATGCCCCTTTAAGAGGTGTCAAGCAAACTTTCAGGTCTTTGACCAGTCCTAGTCTCTTTGCTTTTGTATTAAGGTGTCTCAAAGCAGTTTTTTTTAGACTTTTAGAACTAGGTGCGATTTTTCAGGCTTGGAACTGTACTGTTTTGAATGGTTGTGCTATTCAAAATATTATACCTTTCATTGTGTTTAAAGTATGAATTTAAGGTGTGCTAACCTTATTGGGAGAAATGTGATTTTGTTTACAAAGTAACTTGAGATTCTGGCACCAGCTAAGTTCATTATCAAGCATAACATGTATTCAATTTCGTTTTGTTGAAACATTCATTATTTTAGAAACAGATTTTCACACTACTTTCTTAAGTTACATTTATCTGACACTTCAGGTTTTGATGTTGCAAAGACAGGAGATGCTAGAATTGGTTTTGTTGGTAAGTAAGGTGAAACTCTTCTGAAAAACAATGTCGGCTCATGCCAAATGGTTCAAGAAGCTTGTCACTGCTCAAATCTCATGCATTCTGATGTGTACCATGTTATGTAAGCATTCATAATCCACTTTCAAGCTCAAAGCATTATGCGACCATGATGGTTTTTTCAGTGGCAATTATGCGATCCCACTCTTTTAAATACTGTTCGGCACTGTACCCAGTGACTGTAGCGATGCATGAAACAACGACAGAAGTATATTCCCATTGGATAGGATTCTTGACCATTGCAGGAACCCTGCAGCATTTTCACAGGTTGTCCTGACAGTTTGCTGATTTTTGGTTACAACCCTGGCGGGGGTTGTTCGAAAGGTGGACAGAGCTTTTGACTGGATAAATCACTATCCAGTCGATAGGAAGGTTTCGTTTGTCAACTGGATAATGATTTATCTGCTAAATCTGCTTAATGGCACTATTCAGCCTGTAAACAACCAGGGACTGGTTTTTGGTTGAGGGGAACAATGGATAATTTGGATAAAAGTCTTCCCAAAACTTTTTCTAGAAACACTTTCAATTTACAAACTGTTATTAGAAAAGTACACAGAGAATTTTGTTCCTGATGTTGTTACTATTTTTCTTTGCAGGATTTCCATCTGTTGGCAAGTCAACGCTATTAACTAACTTAGCTGGTGTATATTCAGAGGTGGCTGCCTATGAATTCACAACCCTTACTACTGTACCAGGTGTAATTCGATACAAAGGAGCCAAAATCCAACTCCTTGACTTACCAGGGATTATTGAGGGTGCTAAGGATGGTAAAGGAAGAGGGAGACAGGTCATTGCAGGTGTGTTAATGTAACTTCTCACCTCATTATACATTTTTAAATTGAATTTGAATTGTTTTCGTTCTACAGTTTTTCAAATCTTTTTGGTCTGGTGCTTCAGTCACTTCACTTCAGTTGGTGGTTTCGTAAGAATTTGACAGCTGTTTCAATCATTAGGAACATTCAGTTTTAGCTACTTTTTCTTTATGGTTGGAATTTTTCTTCAGAAAATATGACAACTACAAAATTTATTATACTAGTACAGGTAGATGACATGTAGGCTTTTCCTCCTTGCTGACACTTTCAAATTCCAGGGAAGCTGTTCGATAAAAGCCCTGCCCTTGTGAGAATTTTGTTGAGCAATCCTTAAAATCACTTTTAAGTTTTTTATGTGTTACCAGCAAAACTGTGGTTTTGAGCGACAGATGTGAACTCTAAGATACAATACTAAAATGTACGCAAGTTTTACTAGAATTAAATTACTTATGACACAGTCTGCTCAGATGATCACATGATAGCCCTTTATCAACATGTGTGCGTGTTTTTTTTTTTGCCATTTACCAAACAGTTGCTAGAACCTGTAGCTTGATCTTCATTGTACTTGATGTGCTGAAACCACTGGGACACAAGAGACTCATTGAATACGAGCTTGAAGGGTTTGGAATAAGGTAATAGTAAAAACCTTGTACAATAAGATAAATTGTTCATGTTCATTATCACTGGACATGATGATGATGATGATGATGATGATGATATTTTGATAACAATATTTACAAGATTGTGTACTCTGCATACAGGTCACTTTTAATCCTGTTAAGACTGTTCACTCCATCTTTAGGCAGCCACACCAGTTGATTTGTAGCATAATTATTAATGTGGAACTGTTCCAATGCCCAGAATTAGTGATTTTTCAAATGCATGTGCTGACCCTACAAAACATGAACTCCACATACAGGTGTTGCAAACTAGTGAATGAGATCTTGGGGCTCAGAAGAACATCTTGTGACCAGATGATCTTGTTCCCTTTTCTCTGTATTCATTTTTCTCCAGTGCTTGTTAGTGGCTGGCATATAAGTTTCTTGGGTTTCTACCATATTTTCTTGGCTGCATTTCACTGTTTTGAGCTTTGGAGTACTATTACTCTACAAGTATTACTCTAACAGTTTGTAAGTTTATTTTTACCTAACTCCACTGTCAGATTTTTGTCGTAATGATTATATTTTTTGTACTTACGTATTTGCCTTTTTTTTCAATAGAATCACATCCACAATCACTCTTATTCACTCTCATGCATATGCGCACAATGATTAAAACCTGTACATTCAAACTGTGGCTTTGATACCGGTAGTGTTTACCTACAAGTCAAAATCTTACATGTAGGAGATCTTTCTAGTTATAATTCTGGTATGTTTATAAGTTATATTTTAATAGAAGGTATGGTAAGTATTCTGATAACTTACTGTTTGAACTCTTTCATGATGCTCTTGTGTAGAGAGTTACAGAAATCCTCCACACTTGAAATGCCATTTTTCAGCACCACAGGGGCCTCGTAATCTGGTAGCTGACCTTTTGGCTTTGTGTATCTAGCAATGACAGAAAAAATCTTGAAACTCCATCTGATACTGTTTCGGCACTTATGCTTTGAACAATAACACCACTTGGCATTAGTACTAGCAAATGGTTAGAGTGGGGTAAAATGCATTTCAAAATAAGACAGGTGTACAGCACAAGGTTGATTTGAAATTACAAGCAGCCAATATGAAATTTTGAGCACATTATTACTCCAATCGGTTCAATTACTAATTAATCATTTCAATAACATATTTAGAAATTAAAAAAATTCCAGGTGAGTGCAAAATAATAGAAAAAAACACTGTTGGGGCTAGGTCTAGGGATAGAGTTAGGAGGTCAATAGGGATAGGGTTAGGGTTGGTGGTGAGCGTGTTATTCTTTTTGAGAAACACCCCACCGAAAAAAAAAAAAACTGGAAAAACCACCCACAAGGCTGTTGCCTAACAATATTTCAAGGAGCCCAGAAGGGCAAAAGCCAAAAAGTTAGGAGCCCAACAGGTAATGTTTTGGGAGCTGCTGCAAAAATTTAGGCACCCAAAGGACTTTCTTGGGTGCCCCAGGCTGCTGGGCTCCTGTTAGGCAGCAGCCTTGCACCTAGTTAGGAAAAAAAACTAACTAGTAAAATAATTATTATAAAATTAACTGAGACCAAAAATCAACTGCAACATATACAATTCCACTCACATTCTAATGAGACTGAGGTATTCCCACGTCTTTTCAAGCAGATCGTCAAAGTTCCACTTGTGGTGAGCTGATAATGGGACAGCATGAGGGATCCTGTAGATTAAATCTAATTCTTCGATAGATATTTGATCAATTTTGTTCAGGATGTAGATGCAAGGAATGTAAACCCTGTTAAGAAAAAAATATTATAATAAAAACATTTTGGTGATAATTGCTTTTGTCAATGACTTTCTACTAAAAAGCGTTCAAAAAAGAAATTAAAGAAAAAAAATGTTTTTACATTATACATGTATACAAACACCTCCATGCAGCACCCCACAAATAAGGTTTAAAATCTATTTCTTTTTCTAATTGTGACATATACTGCTAGTGATCTTACAGGCTGCATAACCCCAGTAAGGCTCAATTAGCAGATGCTGTTTGGGAAAGGGACCCACACTGCTCCCCCGATTTAAGGGGAACAGACCCAAGAGAACAGGATAAATCAAGGCTACATGTATAGCTCCAGCTGCTAAAGGAACTTGATGACAGCCACGGTATAGGCCTTACTAAACCTTACTGTCTATGTACAATAAATTGAACAACACTTTGAGAAACTCTCATCAAAGCAAAGCACAGTAACATTTATTCACAGTTTGAAATGAGTTTAAAACTATATTTTAAAGAAGTACAGCCGCCACTCTTCACCTGTTTCCTTCGATGACGTCAATGAGATCATCAGCAGTGGCATCATATCTCAGGGTGATGTCGGCATTAGCAACGCGGTATTCACTTAATATGGATCTCACAGAGTCAATGTCCAGCTCTGATTGGGTGCACTGTGACATAACAGCAAAAACAGAATATTACAAAACAACTTACAAGAGCCTCCCAGGGGGTAGCATGTTCCCTTAATCCCTTGAAAATCTCATTCTTTTTCTCCCTTATTCACTATTTATAAAAGAATTTCATTGTTGCCTTATGTTTCTGTCAAGTTTTCCTTTAATAGTAGAAATATCCCTTTTTCAATAAATTAAAACCAAAAATATCCTTTATTCCCTTGAAATAAATGATTGTCTTTTCTTGTTCCTTAAGACACCTGGAAGTTTCTCACTTATAGACTACACATTTACAGGAAAGTTTGATAAAAATTAAATAATATTTTACAAACAAACATTGTGAATCGTCACTGCTGTAAAAAAGTGTTATGCTACAAAATTATCTAAAAATTTGTTGAAATTGTAAATTCAAAAGTTGCTGAAGCATGATACCAGTTTGGGTAATATTCATACATACTGTGGTTTGGAGATTAATTCCACCCTTTTCTTTCTTTCTGAATGTAATATTTGGTGGTTCCTTGTTGAGCCTGACAGTAAAATGGAACATAAGTAAATGCTGGTAACACAAAAAAGATAATAACAGAGAAAAGGGAACAAGATCATCTGGTCACAAGATGTTCTTCTGAGCCCCAAGATCTCATTCACTAGTTTGCAACACCTGTATGTGGAGTTCATGTTTTGTAGGGTCAGCACATGCATTTGAAAAATCACTAATTCTGGGCATTGGAACAGTTCCACATTAATAATTATGCTACAAATCAACTGGTGTGGCTGCCTAAAGATGGAGTGAACAGTCTTAACAGGATTAAAAGTGACCTGTATGCAGAGTACACAATCTTGTAAATATTGTTATCAAAATATCATCATCATCATCATCATCATCATGTCCAGTGATAATGAACATGAACAATTTATCTTATTGTACAAGGTTTTTACTATTACCTTATTCCAAACCCTTCAAGCTCGTATTCAATGAGTCTCTTGTGTCCCAGTGGTTTCAGCACATCAAGTACAATGAAGATCAAGCTACAGGTTCTAGCAACTGTTTGGTAAATGGCAAAAAAAAAAAACACGCACACATGTTGATAAAGGGCTATCATGTGATCATCTGAGCAGACTGTGTCATAAGTAATTTAATTCTAGTAAAACTTGCGTACATTTTAGTATTGTATCTTAGAGTTCACATCTGTCGCTCAAAACCACAGTTTTGCTGGTAACACATAAAAAACTTAAAAGTGATTTTAAGGATTGCTCAACAAAATTCTCACAAGGGCAGGGCTTTTATCGAACAGCTTCCCTGGAATTTGAAAGTGTCAGCAAGGAGGAAAAGCCTACATGTCATCTACCTGTACTAGTATAATAAATTTTGTAGTTGTCATATTTTCTGAAGAAAAATTCCAACCATAAAGAAAAAGTAGCTAAAACTGAATGTTCCTAATGATTGAAACAGCTGTCAAATTCTTACGAAACCACCAACTGAAGTGAAGTGACTGAAGCACCAGACCAAAAAGATTTGAAAAACTGTAGAACGAAAACAATTCAAATTCAATTTAAAAATGTATAATGAGGTGAGAAGTTACATTAACACACCTGCAATGACCTGTCTCCCTCTTCCTTTACCATCCTTAGCACCCTCAATAATCCCTGGTAAGTCAAGGAGTTGGATTTTGGCTCCTTTGTATCGAATTACACCTGGTACAGTAGTAAGGGTTGTGAATTCATAGGCAGCCACCTCTGAATATACACCAGCTAAGTTAGTTAATAGCGTTGACTTGCCAACAGATGGAAATCCTGCAAAGAAAAATAGTAACAACATCAGGAACAAAATTCTCTGTGTACTTTTCTAATAACAGTTTGTAAATTGAAAGTGTTTCTAGAAAAAGTTTTGGGAAGACTTTTATCCAAATTATCCATTGTTCCCCTCAACCAAAAACCAGTCCCTGGTTGTTTACAGGCTGAATAGTGCCATTAAGCAGATTTAGCAGATAAATCATTATCCAGTTGACAAACGAAACCTTCCTATCGACTGGATAGTGATTTATCCAGTCAAAAGCTCTGTCCACCTTTCGAACAACCCCCGCCAGGGTTGTAACCAAAAATCAGCAAACTGTCAGGACAACCTGTGAAAATGCTGCAGGGTTCCTGCAATGGTCAAGAATCCTATCCAATGGGAATATACTTCTGTCGTTGTTTCATGCATCGCTACAGTCACTGGGTACAGTGCCGAACAGTATTTAAAAGAGTGGGATCGCATAATTGCCACTGAAAAAACCATCATGGTCGCATAATGCTTTGAGCTTGAAAGTGGATTATGAATGCTTACATAACATGGTACACATCAGAATGCATGAGATTTGAGCAGTGACAAGCTTCTTGAACCATTTGGCATGAGCCGACATTGTTTTTCAGAAGAGTTTCACCTTACTTACCAACAAAACCAATTCTAGCATCTCCTGTCTTTGCAACATCAAAACCTGAAGTGTCAGATAAATGTAACTTAAGAAAGTAGTGTGAAAATCTGTTTCTAAAATAATGAATGTTTCAACAAAACGAAATTGAATACATGTTATGCTTGATAATGAACTTAGCTGGTGCCAGAATCTCAAGTTACTTTGTAAACAAAATCACATTTCTCCCAATAAGGTTAGCACACCTTAAATTCATACTTTAAACACAATGAAAGGTATAATATTTTGAATAGCACAACCATTCAAAACAGTACAGTTCCAAGCCTGAAAAATCGCACCTAGTTCTAAAAGTCTAAAAAAAACTGCTTTGAGACACCTTAATACAAAAGCAAAGAGACTAGGACTGGTCAAAGACCTGAAAGTTTGCTTGACACCTCTTAAAGGGGCATTGTCACGAGGATTTTGCTGTTTTAGGCCAATTCTGTGCTAAAATCACTACTTTAAGGCTTTAATCATAAACAAAAAGCTTCTGTAAAGCAACGACGAAGATATCAAATGAATTTTATCAGAGGGGGCTAACCATAATAAATTTCTTAAGGATTTTTGGAACTCGTGGCATCAAAACTTGAAAAAATTGGCCAATTTTTTCAAATTTCAATCCATTTCCATCCATGACATCCGTAGCGACAGGCGACAGGAAACAGTTTCAGTACCTTCAAATAGTCTTCGATAACAAAACTAGATCACTAGTTCTGGAATTCAATTGATGCGAAGGCACCTTCTAGCTTTTTATTAAGTTGCCAAATAGCGTGACAATGCCCCTTTAAGGAAAGTTAATTTAATATGTCAAGGGGGGATGAAGATATTGAAACTTAAAGCTTGAAATTTTAGCAGTCCCCCTTGCTAGCAGTTAAATTTTTTAGGAGCACCCCCTACCCTTGGTAGTCAAAAAAATTTCAGAGTCCCCCCTCCTCCTTCAATTCCTTCGCTCCCCTGAAAAAAGATCACTAGACTGTATTTAATGTATTTAATGTTATTGTCTTCAATGAGTTATACTATGACTGACTTGAGATCCAGCTGTGATGAGATCCCTGTCAAGTTCTTGAGTATTTATTGTCGCAGAGTGCTTACTTCTACTCTGATATCTACCATCCGATCTGTATGATGATGTCATGTGTTGGTTTTGAAGTATACAAACTTTCAGAGCCCCCCCCTCCCTCCCCCCCCCCTATTTGGGGGTAGGATAGGCGATCATGGGTAAGGAATTAAAGGATGGTCTCGTGAACTAGTCTTTACTGCTCCTAGAAAAACCTTGAATCTTTTTCTGATGTCAAAATTGGGAAATTTAGCTTTCAAAAAGCTTACGTGTTACAACAGATTGTTCAAAGATTGTCAAAGATCATCTACTCTCAAAATACTGAGTTGAATCAGTCAATTAAACTTCGTATTCACCATAAGTGATCGAACATAACACTAACCCTCTCCTGTCGCACCCCCTCCGCCTTTTGGTGTGATCAATTCCCTTCGTAACTTGGCCAGTCGTGCTTTTAACAATCCAAGATGGTGGGCTGTCGCCTTGTTCTTCTGTGTTCGCGCCATCTGCAATTGATCGAAATAACGCACCTCTAAGACTTAACTGAGGGAAGATCTGGGAGTAAAACATAAGATAAATACCTCGCCTTCTATTTCAGCAATTCTTTCAAGGATACCCATGATGAAACCCGCGAAAATATGAGAGGAAACACAAATTTTCTTTGCATACACGTGAGCTTCTACTATTATATGAAGCAGGCAACGCAATCAGGGAAAACCGCTGACAAGTATAGATCATTGCAGAAACGTGAGAGGACTGGGACGCGTTTCTTATATTGATTAGATGGAAAATCTAAACATTTCAACTGAAATGTTACTGACTGGAAAGCTACCCAACCAAGTTTAAGAGTTTTCAGCGGAAAATTGTCCAAATGGGAGCCTTGTAAAAGTTCCGAAATTCCATACAATTAAGCCCTTATAATTTTGTGTCCTGTCTACCCGATCCATACAAACTCTCTATTTTAGGAGATATTTGATGAAGAACTTTTGCCATTTTCCTCCTCTAAATACTTCTATTACAGTAAGGACACTCGAACCGTGAACACTTGACATTTTTCTGTACATTTTTTTTTTGACAATTAAGAAATAATGGTTCTTCTTATGATGTATAGTGTTACATGTTTCGCATTTTGTAAGTGTAAAAACATTAAATACTCTTATCAAAAGGTCGAGCCCGCATTCTATAGTCACTAAAAAAATGTACAAACAAATATCAAGTGTTCATGGTTCGAGTGCCCTCACTGTAATTGATCTTTCATTTAAGTATCTTAGCTTTTCAAAAAACAGAAAGAGACGTAATCTTTCCCAGTCCTCTAAGGATATTTTCCCTTAAAAAGGGGAAAAAAAACTTAAGGAAAATTTCGTCGTTAAATATATACTGACGACAAGAAATAGAAAAAATATTTGGCAGATTTTGATCTCGATTTGCGTCCACCCTCTTCTAGTCTCCTACGCGGCCGTTTTTTGGGATGTCACGCGACACTCCCCCCAAACCAACAGTAATTAATGACAAGGGGCGACAGGCCGCACAATCTCCACTGGTGTAAAACATATGAAAACTCTTTATATTTTCGCTCTTACGAGCATATATTTCAAGGATTTCCTTTCATAAAAGCTAAAATTGGTGGATCTTTAAAGACTTCTCTGAGTCAGGAGCTCATCCCCTCCGGTAGTGGTTCATTTCTTCATTTAAACTTTTTTTGTACTTCTCACATATTTTTCGCTTCCTTACACTAAAGAACCATAATCCAATTTTAATTTTTTTCTGTTACCCCTCGAGAAACAGTTTTCTTGACCTTAGATATGTTGCAACGGCATATCACGGTAGCGTCGTTTTTTTTTTTGTGCCGCGATGCCGTGGTCAGAGAGCGGGACTGAGCCGAGAGATTGAGGCGAAAGGGAGGACGGAACAACCAATCAAATAAAAGCACGCGCTTGGAGAATTCAATTGTTACGTTAAGCGCGCGGCTGAAATCTTCATTCGCACAGAGATTACTCTTGCGAGCGGACGCGTTTTGAAGTGCTGAGAGAAAAAACGCTCTAAAAAGACGACTTTCTTCACCATGCTCGTTTACAAAGCGACAGTGTGTTTTATACTGGTGATCTTTTGTCCAATTCACTTGCTGTTGATTAACTTTGCAGGATCAATGCAGTCATATCAGGAAAAAGGTAACGAGGAAGCGAGTCTTGCGTTTATTAAAGCATCTTTGATGTGTTAGGTTACTGCTTATAAACTGATAGTACTGGACGTTGACTTCCACGGTTAGTCAGAGAACCTGCCTCTCAACCAGTTTTGACAATATATTTTCATTTTCGTTTTCTCTGAAGTTTACTTTTTTTTTTGAAAAGTTTCGCTCTTGGATGAATGTGGTTTTTTCAACTTTTGACGCCACAATCACTTCTAAGCGCGAGCGTGCCATGACGACATTTCTCGTGAAAAGCGCGAGCTTACACTTGTACCCAGGAAATCCGCGTGGAATAATGCAGCCCAAGGGAAGTTCCCATTGGGCAAGAAGTAAAGGGAAGGAGGCGCCCCAAGAGAGCGTCGTTGTGGAAGGCGAGCTGCGCACACACGTAAAAACTTAGAAAGCTTTTATTATGGACAAACAAGTAGATTTTAGTGAGGCAGATCGAGCAAAACACTTTACCGAAGCTCGTAGCTTGCGCGTCATAAGTTGTACTCGGTAGTGTAGCAGCTCTTCGTAAGGTCTCTTCTCATTGGATACTTAAAACAATAGATTTCAATCATCACTACGACAGCTGCTACATGACCTGTTGTACTCTTAAAAAGCAGCACGTTACATTTTAGAATGTACAATTTTAGTTTTGTGAATAATGTTACCTAATGCTGATTCCTGTTTAAACATTTCCTCAGGTATAACAGGTCCCATCTCTATCCGCATGTTTCGTATCTGCGTGTGGTTATTCGTTCTGTGGTATTTGTGCCTTTTCCTCAAGTACTGCTATTCATATTACGTCCAGTGCAAGTGAGTATATAACGAAAGTCCTGATATCGCTATAAGATATTTAGTTGTCATATAATGTCATATTACCATGCACAACGGACACACGGGAATACCAGAGTCGAGAAATTTAGAAAGCCCAAAACATAAGTGAGTGAGTCCAGCATATTTGTTGCGAGCGTTTAAACCTGGGAAATTTTTGTCCGAGTAGAGGGCAGCCTGCGTTGCAGACGGGGTTTAGTTCGTCTGCAACACAGGCTAAGTAGAGGGTGGCCTTGGCGTTTTTGTTTACCGTTTATTAAGCCGGGTCCAAATGACTAAAATGTGCTGGGTTCGTACACTCCGATATCCATACCTAGTCACATTAATGTCATTACTAGTAGACAGATATAGAGTGCATGAAAATTACAGGAAAGTTAATTGAGCAGAGCGACATTGTGACTGGGTACGATTTATTATATCGTATGGCTTTATGATTCCATTATGCGTTTCTTTTACCAATCACAAAGCTGAGTAAAGAACCATTTGTCTTATTGCTTTAAGTCAATTCTTACTCAACCAAACGTTTTTCTTTTCACAAGGATTCGTTATGCTCCAGGCTGGTCTGCTAAAACTCAGAAGATGGGTTACAGTGTTTGTCTGGCACCTGAACTGCCTTACATTGACAGCAGTCGCCAGTTCTGGCCTGACATCAAGAGCCACGTGACTAACGAATCAGCCAAGCCTACTCTGTCTCATTCCCAGATCCCTGACAAAGAGGAATCAATCCACCCTCTGTTCAACTCCTGCAACCATGCCAACCCGTTGTGTCTGAACGGCAGCTGGGCCCGAATCCATGGCTTGATGAACCTGGCTCTTGCGCAACGTCAAAGGCGTGATATTGTTGGGCCCAGGTCACCTCTGACTCCATTCAAGTTAACAGGTGAATGATTAAGTTTCTGTCCTCTTGAAAAAACCGGCAATCAGGGTCATAATAACATTTTTGTTTTCTAATTTGGACCTTTCACACTTACAATGCAAGTGTATTGTGCTTTCTGTAGTTTTGAGCTTTTACTTGATGTACGTTACGGTCGAGTTTTTCTAATACGTCAATGAAGCAAAATCATCCAAACTGACAACAATTTAGCCGTTTCGAAAGATTTTCATGTTTTAGCCAATAAAAAATATCATATCATAAGCACAAATGTGCCCACTAATAACGTTATCTCGTTCACCAGTCCTTGATAACAGATATAACTATTAAGACCTCCTTTTTGATATTGTTCACTTTGTTATTTTAGGACCGGTACCATCAAACTCGGTTACACGGTGCCACAGTGTAATGGGCCTGGCACTAGCACAGCGCCGAAGGCGAGATTTTATTGGTCCCAGGTCTCCTCTGTTTCGAGTCCTGTTATAAGGTAAGAAGCTTTGGAACTGGACTTTGTTAGTTACATTATTTAATAAATATTTACTGAAGTGGAGGTGGCTAGCGATGGATATTTACCGCCGGAGCCGCGCAGCGGCGAGGTAAATATCCACCGCTAGCCACCGACACTAAGGTGAACAATTGTTTTATTATATACTAAAACAGTGAAATAATATACACCACAAAAAAATTAATTTGGATGATTTCTTCACTTGTCACCGATGGAAACCGGGACGCCAATTTTTCTCAAGCTGCTCGAAGATAAATAGCACAGGATATTCGGAGTTTGACGAGCCAATCAGCGCGCGCCTTCAGCGCTATCCACTGTTTTAGTATATGCTAAGGCCCGGTTTAAACTTCGCATTTTACATGCGCCGAATCGAATTGCCAAATTAAGTGCATGTAAAATGCGACGTCTAAATCAATTAAATGCGACATATTTCAATTCGATGCGAGTCAGTCGAATATTCGACTGATCCAGTCGAATATACGACTGAAGTTCTACAGTTGATTTAAACGCCGTATTTTACATGTGCCGAATCGAATTCAAATTATGTCAAATAATTTTTGTTTGCTCAAATGGGAATTTAAAATACTTCGCTCGCGCTCAGCAATTTTATTCGGCAAAAAAATGCGACGTTTAAATCAAATCAGCCGAACGTATTCATTTGAGTCGACTAAAATTAGTATTTGATTCGGCGCATGTAAAATGCGACGTTTAAACCAGGCCTAAAACGTGCTATTCCGCGACGACCTCCCCCACCCCTCAATACGATAGACGTTGTGATTTGTTGTTCAGTTTGATTTGGACTGGGCATGTTAGTGTGTATCAAAAACCACGCCAAGCTCTAAGAAAAATGAGGTGAAGTCTGTGTACGAGACAAGTGGCCCATCAGGCTGGAGCTTATCCCGGTTTCTGTAGCATGAAGCGAATAAAAATATTTCTACTTTCCCTTGGCTGGGATGCTAGTCCATCTGAGGGTTACCCCCGGGATTTAGGTTGCTGATGACCATTTTGAACCTAGGTGCCCAAGAACACAACACCAATGTCCCAGGCCAGGGATGGAACCCAGACCGCTTTATCCGGAGTCGAGTTCACTAACCATGAGGCCTCCGCGCCTTTACACAAAGAAAAAAAAAAGAGATAGGGCTTCTGAGATAAAGGGATCACTGATTATTAATAAATTGTTTTCATTTTTCTTTCAGATTCTTGTCTGTGTCGACAGAACACTCTTAAATGAAGACTTGCTTTGTACATATTTCAGTTTTGACTAAAATAATCAACGCATGAAAAACAGATTGTAATTCAATGTTACTTTTATAATTGTGTGTAAGTCTGTGAGTTTGTGCTGTGCGTGATCGTGAAGTGTGTATGTGTGCTGTCAGTGTTTATGTGAATTAAATAAAAGATTTGTTTTTATGTACAGTTTGCCTGATTTCTTTTTCATATGTAACTATTTCGAGAAACGTTGTCCTAAAAAAGCGACTATGAGGAAAAAATGGGAAGTGATAGAAGGGAATCGGAAAGTAGGAAAACTTTTTTCCATTTTCTTTCCCTGCAAGCGCTTTCAAAAACACTGAACTTCAGCACGGTAAACCATCACTACCCATAATAGCTTCTGGCGCTGTCATGTACGCTCTTTCTCCTTGTAACCACTGTATACATATGCGATGGCGTATTTCAATAGCCAATATGATTGTCCAGGCTTTTAAAACGTTGACTTTACAGTTCATGGCGAGGGAGAATTAAAAACGTATGTCAAGAATGGTGCATCTTGAAAAATTTTGCGTAACTCTTCCATTTTAAATCCTTTTTCCTTTTTGTTTCACCGTCTACTTTCGATGTTTTCCAATTTTTCAAGACCGTAGCTCATTACCTGTTTAAGATGATTTTGTGCGTCGCCAAAAATTACTTTACATATAGTGACATAGCTCTTTTAACGGAGATGAGTGTAGAAATCTTCCGTCACTCATTTCTTGGTGTTGTTTTGCTTCTCCGATGCGCCTTTTAGATTTGGTAGGGGTTCAATCTTCCCGCTTTCTTTTCGCCCCATCTTGGACTACAGATCCTGTTCACAAACCACAAACCATTCCCAAAACAAGTGTGAACTGCAAACCCGTAGGCTAAAGTCTTCTTGGGCCTAGTGACTTACAGAAACTACACCGGTTTTCCCCAATTTCTGCAGCAGGTAGCGACCCCGATGTAGTCTATAACGGACGTACAAGTAGTTGTCATCGATTACCTTAAACCTGTTGAACTGTTGTCAACAATGTGAAGACCTCTTTGTGCTAAAAACTTTTCAAATCGTTCTATGAAGTGCATAATAAAAGCAATTGCTCACAATGATTCAGTTAAAACATCTTTTATTTGGGAAACTTGAACTTATCATCAATTTACATGTTAGTCTCAAGTGAAAAAAAACAAATCCCCAAACGATACAAAACAGCGCATTCAGTACAAAAAGGGTTACTAGAAAAATAGACTTCAAACTTTCTATTCTGTTTTAACTCTTTAAGTTCACTCGTTTTGGACACTAATCGGAAAATAGATATATACATATTGTACAAAAACGGTGATATAAAATTCTTTATAATAAATACGAAAAAAATCCATGTTCTAATGACTTTTGGCGATACATATACAAATGAAACTTTGTGTATAGGTTTTATGTAATATACAAAACACATCAAACGTCGAGAAAAGAGCTGTCAATTCGACGCTTGGTGGAGTATTTTTAACGACCTTCGAGGTGTTTGGTGTTTTTACATGTTTTGATTATATTAGGCTTTTTAATAATTTTTCTCTTCTTTGCATCTCTCTGTTGCATGTAAAATTAAGGAGTCCTATTTTATGTCAAGCAACCTCGGTGGTTTATACTCGGCATATCGTGCAAAGCAAGAATAATGCAACAAAAGCTACGTTTGGAGACAGTTTGATTTTCCCAAGGCGCAATATTAGCAACTAGGGGGATATCTACAATATCCCTCCAGGGGTGGAGTGGACCACCCATTTACAATGCCCCGGTTGAATGGACCATGATACAAAACGGTCTCTCGTGCGCCTCTAATCCGGGTACTAGTTTGAACTAGCATCAACGCAAGACCAACATATCATTTTCATAATCTCTGGTTTAGGACTGGAACCTAGCTTGCGACTGCCGCATGAGCCTCCACTGCAAGCTAGTTCCAGTCCAAAACCTAGAATACGAAAATGGTCCCTAGCTTTTCGATGTGGTATAAAAACTATTCGGTCACTTCCGACCTAGTCCATGTATTCTGGGGCGAGGGCTGTCCCTTTCCCATGTCGGTGACCACTTCACTCTTGGCTTGCGGGCTCACCACTTTCCCGGGTCGTGTTTCGCTCATCTTCTCTGTGTGTTCGATCAGCGACAAACAAACAAATGCCCAGTTAAACAGATACTGAGCAGGCAATGAACCGTGCTTCGCCACCGCTCCTTGAGGCACATCTGCGAGTGACAAACAAGGGAAAAAGATTAGTCAGAAACAAACAAACCCTGAAGCAAATAAAGTTGCCTTTGTGACGGCGCCTTTCCAAAGTTGTCAAGTTATCTCTCCGTGAGCAGTTTTGAACTCACTGCACTGTGAGTAGAAATTCTTGAAAAATTCTCACATAGGCTAGAAGGTAAACCCACTAAAGCCAACCACAACTATAATAATACATCTAAATTGGTCAACAACAAAACTCGAGGTGAAAATATATGTATAAAGGCTGAGCCAAACAAGAGCATTTCGCCAAACCCGCATGCGACCCGGCAGCTGTAGTCAAATCCCGTACGCTCTCGGCGTCTGCCGTCGACTCCGTGCGCTCTCGGCATCTGTTGTCTACCCTCGTCGGCTTTCGACGACTCTCGCCGCCTTTCGTGCGCTCTCGTCGAATTAAACTATTTAAATGTCTGAATCTTTGAAAGTTTTCTAACGCTTAACCGATTATAACTAACGAAACTCATGAAAAACAAAGGAAGTGAAGAGTGATCATCGCAGCCGGTAAATTTTCCAATTTAAGCAATTGGAAAGAAGCTTGAAAAAAATCAGGGCTTCAACAGGATTCGAACCCGTGACCTCCGCGATACCGGTGCGATGTTAGAAAAGGGAAGCACTTACTCTGAAGCTTTCCAGCTAACGATTTAGCGTCTACACCGATGGAATTCACCTTCGCTGTGGGGTCGTAGGACGTGATAAGTTTAACCAGGTCAGGATTAACCGTCTGTTTACACATACTCCACTCGTTGAACTTGTCCTGTTGCTGTGGATCCTTGTAGAAGATCCCTAAAACGGCCTTCAGGATATTGTGAATCACTTTAGGCGGGTCCTTGTAACTCTTGATCTCGGCAAAGGCTCTGCAAATTCAATTATGTCGCGTTTAGATTAGATTTGTACTGTCCTCTAAAGAATGTCTTGAAACTAACACAATGAAAATCCCACAGCCATACGATCACTTTGAGGGCAAAATAAGCCAATCAGAACATGCGAAAACTTTACGCACGGCAAGTGCGGGGTAAATCACGTGATCTGTATAAGTTTTGAATCTAACTGGCTCAAAAATATCTGTTGTATTTGATTGGTTGAGCACCTTGTATGTGAATTTTCAACCTATAGCATAACACAAAACTCGTAACCACAGCAACTTCATGATTACCTACCTCTTTGTAAAACTTACAGAGAGCATTAAATTTGCATTCCGAAGACAAAACAGCGCAGTTAAATAGATTCGTTTTGAAGTAATTCTTTGGTGGTACAGAGGAACGTAGATATGACGAAAGAAGAGATGTGATAAAGTTCCCAGCAAGAATCGTACGGGGGCACCAAGCCTTATCTAAACTTTCATGGAAGGAAGTTAAACTATATAAATATTTGAATAAATGAATTACCTGGCGTCCAGCCTTCCCACGTTCTCTCTCAAGTCCAGCAGCATGAGTCGGTCAAACAACACATCAATTCTTGCGTCTTCGTACTCCTTCTCCACCTCTACACACCCAACAAACAATCAGTTGACAAACATAGTTGGTACATCTAATATTCTAAACAAGCACGAGCAACAGACAAAGAAATCAGTCATGGGCACGCATTTTCGAGAGGTATAGAGGCTAGCCTCACTCTAATGATAACTAAAAATGACCGCTGTTTAAATTAAATGTCAACTCACCCAACACAATGTTTTTCTCAGCTCCGCCTGTAATCTCTCGAGCCACCTCTCTATGCGCCTTGGCCAGCAGTTTGAGCATGCGCTGTATCTCTTTGTTCTCGTGCGGTGGAAGAGCTTTGAGATCACCAATGCTAATGTCGACCACAGCAACAGCTCTCCCTTCCCCGTCCCTGAGAGGAAAAGCCATGTGACGCTCGCCGTACGCATCTGCAGTGATGGTCTCTGAGCTCTCCACACATTTGAACAAGTAGTCTCTGAAAATATAATGTAAGAAAATTTGTTTAATACGTGTAGGTATACAACTGTTTTCTTTGCATCAGGCCAAACA
>JAHPZR010017222.1:25000-54542 GCA_019787425.1 Platygyra sinensis
GACTGGAGTATTTCCCAGAAACTTCTCCAGTAGGTGTATAAACTGTGGTTGGTTGAGTGAATTTTCATCAAATGCTGATCCTTCAGTCACTGACTTGGGTCTTGGTAGTGTGCTGGCCGATGTCTCTGTGTCTTCCTGATCCGACATCTGATCGTCAACTAATTGGCAAAGAGAAGAATACAAGTCATATACTGATCTAATGGTGTGTGGCTGGCGTATAATTTGACAGTGTGCACTTGGCATAGGATGAGGACCCTACAAAGATCTTGGTACAAGCTTAGCAAAGATGCTTGCAAAGATCTCTGCAAGATCAAATGATAATTGTCATAATCATTTTTTTCAGAGTTTGCAGAAACCTTGAATTCCAGCTTGCCATTAGGACACGTAACTCTCAAATTTAGCTTATAGAGGCAGTTATGTGCTTGTGTTCATTAATAACCTTCTTGGTCTTAATATTGATTGAAAATACAGCAGGTGAATGGCTTCTTCTGGCCCTTGCCCAGGGTGCACGAAAAATTACTTGCCAGACATGCACATCTGTTTGCTGTAAATGAGCAAGCCCTGACCATTATGATGCTCAAAAATTATTACAGGAACCTCAATAGATCACCAGAAAGAGCTTTGAAACATCATTAAAGATCTTATTTTCACCAATGTTAGAACTAACGTAGACTCTTTCTCAGCTTCTACAATGAACAAAATAAATTACAAAAGACATACTTTCATCAGGGATAGACTCCAACAACTTCCTGTCTTCTTCTTCATTATCAAGTATATTTTGCTTTATCCTTTCTTTCTCAGCTTCTTCATCTTGAACTCCAGCTTGATCATCATCGCCAGCTTTCTTACCTTAAGACATGCATTCAAACCAAAAAGAAAACTCAGTTAAATATTTTACTTAAAATTGTCCTGCAAAAGCAGTTCTCCAAACCAAATGAAAAATCATTTTGGGGCAATGGGAGGGGTGCAAATTCAGAGCAGTTTCACTCTAGCCCTTCCAAATCTACAAGTGCAGTCATAAAATACACCTTGCTGATGGACTAATAAAGTTCCCTTATTCTGGAAAAAAGCCTCTTAGCCCTGACTGAGCTATTAAATCTGAATCTCTATGACCGAGTTACTGTAACAAATTGACATTGCACACTTGTTAAGATATTTTTTGACTTTGACCTTACCTTCCTTTTCTTCATCACCCTCTTCATCTTCAGGTTGTTTCTCAGCATTTTCAACAAGTTGTTCTTCTTCTTCTCTTTTATTACTTTCTTGAGGCATTTCCTCTCCTTCAGTTGGCTCCTGAGCAGTTTCTTCCTCTGCAGTTGTTTCTTTTGGCTTCTCTTTCTCCTCACTTTGTGGCTCTTCTGATGTTTGTTCAGGTTCTTCGGCTGTTTCTTGTGGTGGTTTTTCATCAAGTTCTGCTTGTTCTCTTTGTGGTTTTTGCTCTTCATCTGGGCCTGCCCCTGCATACTGTTTCTGGTTAAGCTCCTCATCTTCATCACTGGTTTCTTCTATCTCCAAAACAGGCCCTGAATACAGAAAGGCTGTTGCTTAGCTCAAGCCATCATCTCTACATTCACTGCAAGTACATAATTAACATGCCTGAAAGTATCATTGCTTGATTTCAAACTGAAAAGGACTAGGTACGAGCCTGTAAATTATGGGATGAGTAACTTTTAATCCACATAGTCACAAAGAGCACACCAAGATTCACAAAATCCCCACGTTTGGTGTTAATCAGGCTAGTGTTCACTGAAATAGGGCAATTTAAAAA
The DNA here is from genome assembly GCA_019787425.1 of Platygyra sinensis. Classification (NCBI taxonomy): domain Eukaryota; kingdom Metazoa; phylum Cnidaria; class Anthozoa; order Scleractinia; family Merulinidae; genus Platygyra; species Platygyra sinensis. The sequence goes on from JAHPZR010017222.1 coordinate 26,769, forward strand.
TGTCAAAGTTAACAAAGAAATGTAGGGCCATCCGGACGCTGTCTGAACACCACGTCCACTCAGACAGCGTCCAGACAGCCAAACATTTCTTTGTAGATTTTGACATTTTCAAATGGCTGTATCTCAGTCAAAAGTAGCCTCATTAACACCACACTTGGTCTGCACTTTATGACTATGTGGATCAATAGTAAGCAAATCTTATCATTTACAGACTGGTACCTAGTCTTTCATAGTTTAAAATCAGGTAACTATCCAACTTTCCAAAGTTGGATAATGATATTGATACCATTGAAACTAATCTTGATTACTTTTTGATATTGGAAAAATTCAAGAATTCAATTTACAGTTAGTAACATGATAAATATGAACTTACACTTTCTTGGATTACGTAGAGAGTTCCTCATTGTTTCAACTGCATTATCATAAAATGAGCATAGAATATCCAAAATACGCTTTCTGTCTACATGGCCAGCCTAAAGGGAAAGAACAACAAAAACCCCTTATGTACGAGGCACATCATACTCATTCAGTTAATGACACACACTTGACAACTTCTTTTCATATACCAATAGGCAACTACCACATCCAGTCCGACTGAACACTCCAAGTTGGAGTGGAGCAGTTGCAGTAGGCTAGTGATGGGACCCCTCTATACTCTTTAGTCTCTGGCCATACTGACTGGCAAATGATGCTGAGGATAGCACGTACTAAGTGCAATTTTCATCATTGACCTGCTTATCCAAAAATGTGATCAACTAAAAAAAGTTTTTACAGAAAATAATATATATGTCACATTGAATTCCTACTTCCCGCTAGATAAAATGCAAGTTCGTCATGATCATCACCTTAGCCCATCAGAGCATCAAGTTTTCTGGCTCTTGTTTTGTATTGGCATGTGAAACAGGAGCAGAACAAATATGGATGCTCTTTGAGCACAGGCTATCACTGCTTATTCCCAACCTTGGGGCAATTTTCAGTAGTGAAAGACCACCAGTACCAACTCATACACATACACTGTAGATTTGGAAACTGGCATGATGGGAGTGTTTTGTGCATGGTAATCAAATCGGCTGAGGTTTTGATACAAAATTTTCAAATCTAATAAAGATGAACATTTATTTAATAATAAACAATCAAGACAGGTACACTGAAGACACCTTTTTTTGTACGACTTACATTCTTCATGTCACAACTCAAGAAAAGGTTCCTCAGAGTAAGTCTACAAGGAAAAAGATTACTTTATTAAAAACTCCTCATATTCTGTGAGCAGGCTAGATGAACAAAATTCTGTACTGTGATTGGCTACCTGAGCGGGCAAGATGTTACTATCTTGTCCATGCACTCAGGACCACCCTCAGTGTCCCACAAGAAAAATGTCCCTGAAAGTCATATTAATACAGTGGAACCCAGTTAATATGGACACCAAGGGGACATGCCATAGTGTCCGTATTATCTGGGTGTCCGTATTAAGCGGGCCCTCAGAGAAAACGTCAGGAACACATGTTTTAATGATATAAATACCAAAGCAGACAGTTTTGCGAGAAAACGTTGTCTAATTTCTTAACTGTAACAGTAACAAGTTCATCCTAAAGACACCTCAAGATCATTTATCTTAAGTAGTCTCAGAGTAAAATCTTTCAAGTCTTGTACAGAGTATTGTTATTGAAACAGGCATGACAGTGGATTCATATGAAAAAGTCTGTGACTTTACTTCGTTACTGTTTTTTTACACAGTTCTGTAATAAAATTTTATTCACCCGTAAAACATTGTCATTATTTGAACAGCCGGTGTACAATGTCTCAATTATATATCACATAATTGTGGCAATGAAAATAGACAGTGTGGAGATAACCAGTGTCCGTGAAGCGGGGTTGACAATATATGAGAGTTTGTGATTCGGGACACAGAAAAGTGTCCGTTGTCCGTATTACCCGGTGTCCGTATAAGGCAGGTTAATTTTAGAGAAAATATATGAGGTGTCTGTTGGGACCCCGGGGGGGGGGGGGTTACTTAACAAAGTTTAATATGGGGAGGCTCCGCCCCGAGGTCCAACCCCATACCCTTTCATATACCATTTTGGCAGAAAAAGGTACCCCTTTTATATACCTTTTGTTCAAAAAAGGTACCCCTTTCACATACCTTCTTTAGGAAGTCTCATTTTCATGTAGTGCTTAATAAATAAACTGATACAGCCATAAGGGGTGTCTATTTGAAGTACTATAATTAAAGGACCCTTTTAAATGCCTAAATGACCAATTTCCCTACCCTTTTATATACCTCAGCTTGTGAAATCCCTACCCTTTCATATACCTGAAGCCTAAAAAAGGTACCCCTTTTGGGCGGAGCCTCCCCGTATAGGCCATTATAGGGAGTAACCCCCCCCCCCCCCGGGGTTGGGACAAACGAAACTTTCTGTATAAAGTGGGTGTCCGTATTAAGCAGGTGTCCGTATAGCGGGGTTCCACTGTAATAAATCTTTATTGACCAAGCTTGTGTGGTCAAGATGGCTGGATATTGACCTCATTTTTTATGAGTTTATGGACTCAGTCCAAAAACCTTCCACAAAAAACTTGGCCAATATCCAGCCTTCTTGAATGAATAGCTTGGTCAATAACCCATATTTTGCACATTTCAGTTTGACCTAAACTATGGTAAGCAATGGTCTGAAAAGGTAACTAAACATACAGGGTTGTCAAAATAAGCCGGCAACCGGCGCATTTCACCGGCTATTTTGAATACTGCGCCAGTTACTCCGAATGTTAGTAGGTCAGTTCTGAGCATGATATTGGAGAAATAAAATGGAAATAGCAGCCTACTTTTTGGATGGAACCTCCTACTCAAAAACCTACTGACAACCCTGAACAATCATATAATTTATATAATTATTGAGTACAACTCACCTCATTGCTTCTTTCACAGTAGCAGCTCTGTAGTGTGCTGCACAGCGAGTTAAATGGTCAATAAAGGCGTTGAAAGCTTCCTTGGAAAGATTGCCAGCATAAGGACGAATGTACTATAAACACAACACAATGACAGAACACTGATAGCATTTTTTTCATTCTGATTGAAGTAATTGAAGGGATTTAGATGAGTCTAAGATATTTAACCTGAGGTGATACAAACAATTAAATGAACATGTCGTGTATAACATCTCTTACATCTTTAAATTGCTGCAGATTGACCATTTTCCCACTAGAATCTGTTGGCTCAAGGGGAATAACAAAGGATGCACCTGCCAAAATGAATAAATGAAAAAAATAACTACACATGCAGAGACACGTCATGGTAATATTGAAAAAACATTGTGACAACAAGATCAATTCAACAAGGGATGGCAAATGGCCATTCAAAAACCATGCATCTTGCAAAATTTTCATCAATTGAAATTTCAAGCATCTCAGCCTCATTTTTTTGTGGTTATATATGCATCTCATAGTCATAATTTTTACAAGGCACAGAAAGTCTTGGCCCCGGTTGTTTAAAGGCTGGATAACGCTATCCAGCGGATAAATCGCTATCCAGTGGATAAATGTTAACAAAACAAACCACGCTATCCACTGGATAGTGATTTATCCGGTGGATAGCATTATCCAGCCTTTGAACAACTGGGACCTGAAGTATCAATTTTTTTTATAAATGACTTCTGACTGTCTTAAAACACTGAATATTGTGAGCTTGCACATAAAACAGTTTGAAGCAGAAATTTCGTTTGTTTTCTGCAAGAAGGCAACAGGTTTTCACTGATGGCAATACTTTTTGAACTGAAATTTGTTGTAAGAAAAACATTCCTCTAGGTGAACAAAATTATCCTCACAGCTCAGGTCAAATTTGCTTGGTACCCAGCACTTAATGGCAACCCTGTTTTCAAGTCTCATTTGCACAAAATAGTCATACTGTCTCGGGCTTGCAATGAAAAAAGGTAGTCTCACCTTCTGGGAAAGTCTCACATTTACTACTCACCACAGTTCCCTTTTATAATTTAATTAACTTACCTTTCCTGATTTCTTCTGGAAGATTTGCAGCAACTTCTTCAAATGATCTTAGCACATTTTGAACCTATTTAACAAGAGCGCAAAATTAAAAGTGTAGCTAAGTCTTTTAAAGGGGTGTGGCTCACAACTGCTAAAAAGTGTTTAACTCTTACATGTAATTCTGGTATCAGTGTAGCATTAACTCAGGGGTGGGGATGCTAAACAAAGTTATATAATGGGGAACTCCTCCCTCACAGTTACCCTATTTTATAATTTTGAACATTATTTTTCATTAAAAATTCATTTCTTCAGTCAATAAGAGGGACCTGCCAGAGGTGACTTTTGCTGGTCTATGTAACAGTTTGCCAGTTGAGAGTTTAACAGTAGTGATCTTTGTTTTTATAATCATAAGTTGCCCTTGTTTGACTATAAGTAGTCCCTCTTTGCTTAGTCCATTGTGTGTGACATGAATGAAAACCTGACGATGAGAAGTGCGTGAAAGGAGGAAGCCTCCTTTTGTGCACTTCCTATCCCCACAATTTCTCGCAGCCATTTTAATTTTCCCCATGCTTTTTTTACCATCATGCTTGACTGACTAAGTGAAAGAGGGACTACTTGCACATGTACAGGTGTAGTCTATGCCCTTGTACCAGCCTTTAACATCTGATCCACTGTTTATGTATATTAATCAGACTGTGTTCACACAAAGTTGCAGCAGTTATAAACTTGGTCAAACTTCCACTCATCCAAGTGCCGACAACTCACCTAATAACCAGCTGAAGTAGGATGGTGGAAATTTTACACATTGGACCTGAACTTTTGATGGTGCAAAACCTATAGCAGACCTCTTTTTCCCTTATCCACCATGTGCCTCCCCATTTCTAGCCTTTAGAAACAATAATTACTACAAGTACAGTAAATTCTGGGAGATGCGGTGGCCTCATGTTTAGTGCCCTGACGTCACTGGATTGAGCGGTTCGATTTCAATGGGGGTACAATGCATTGTATTCTTGCTCAATAAACTTTACTCTCACAGTGCCTCTCTCCACCCAGGTGTATAAATGGGTACCGGCAAGCTTAATGCTGGGGGGGGGGGGGGGGAGGGGGAGGTAGTCCTGCAATGGACTAGCATCCCATCCAGGGGACAAGTATAGAAATACTCCTAGTTGCTTCGGGATAGCCCCGGCCTGATGGGACACTTGACTTGTATGCAGACTAATAACCTACCATACTACACTGGAGAAATCTGAAAACGCAGTTATAATTTCAACGATAAGACCTATTAGTATATACTAAAACAGTAGATAGTGTTAAATGTGTGTGCTGATTGGCTCGTCAAAGTCCGAATATGCTGTGCTATTTATCTCCGAGCAACTCAAATAAAAATGGCGTCCCGTTTGCGGCCATGACAAGTGAAGAAATCATCCAAATTAATTTTTTGTGGTGTATATTATCTCACTGTTTTAGTATATACTAAAACAACTATTCACCTCAGTGTCGGTGGCTAGCGTTGGATATTTACCTCGCCGCTTCGTGGCTCGGTAAATATCCACCGCTAGCTACCTCCACTTCAGTGAATAGTTGTTAACTGTCCACACTAATCCGCCATGGAAACAGAGCTGAAACTGGGATAAGCTGTGGCTTGATGGGTCACATGACTCATACAGTATGCAGACTTAAAAAAGGACGTATGACTTAACCTACCTTACAGTGAATTGAGAATGATGGGAAAACTCTGTTAACTATTAATATTTATCATACACTGTAGCTGATAAGAGATACTTACAACTGATAAGGGAAGAACACCCTTCCAGTCAGCAGTCCACTCAGGAAACTGCTCTTCCACAGCAATAGAACGACGGCGGTTTTCCAAGTACTTTTGATGCTCCTCTTTTTCTCTTGCTTCACGTCTTTTCTTAGCGTCAGCCTTGAGCTTAGCAAGTTTGTTGTCTTCCATTGAAAATACCTCCTTTTTGAGGTCTTCAACTACTTTGCGAATGCCCCTTGCATAGGGTGAAGCTTCCGCAAAGTTACTATACTTTGGATTATTTCTCATAAGAAACTGTGCCAGGTAATCAATGGGATTGAAATCTGGACAGAAACTCTCAGAGTCTGCTAGATCTCTCTTTTCAACCTCATTTAATAGTTTCTCGACTCCCAAAATTAACGTTGGTAGAAGATTTTCAACCAGATACACCCTCACATCCGAGGTAAGGTCGTTGTCATTAAGCCAGTCTCTAGCTAGAACATCCAGAGGAACTGTTCTAGCAACAAGCCGGGAAAGCTCTTTGGATTCGGCATCTCGTTTCTTGCGCTCCGCTTTCACCTCCATCAGTCTACGGGTGATTTTTTTCTCTACGTTACCTCGCCATCTGTTTATCGCGCTTCGAGTAAAAGCCCTCACTATTGGAGACGCCATACCATCCGTTTCCATAATATGTTGACTGAGCACATCAGAAACCGATAACGCTCTCGATCTTCCTTCAAAATGTTCGGGCGACATGCTCTCTGATCTCGCAAGAATGCCTTCTTGATCGGCATCCGTTCCTAGATCATCCACTTCAAATTCGATCTCTGTAGCGTTCAGAGGCTCTTTTGATAATGTTACTGCTGCAGCCATTTTTCTAAATGCACCCTGAGTAGATTCTAATTGGAAATCCTGCAGAGGTTCTAGAACAACATGAGAATTAATCACTGTTCTACAAATGTTATGACTTCAAACATGGCGGAAAAAGAACAGTTGTCTGTTTCTATGACAACTGGTTTGACTAATTACCACGCCACCCTCACGCCACCTGCTACTCGGCTGCTAAATGCGCCTGGGATGTTTTTGCCTGAAGTCACGAAAATTAACATTTGCTCGTAAATTTGATGCTTCATAGCTCATACAAACCGTTAGCGTTATTGTCGCTTTGGTTGAATTGAAACGGAATGCAGCTGTGAAAAGACTTAGTTTCATTGGGGATCGTATATATTTGGTGGAGTTTTAGCTGGAATTTCAACTGTGTTTACTGCGTGTTGACACGTGTTGCTTATCAAATTTTGCCCAAGGCTGAGTGAACTGTGATATTTTGCAAAGAACTTGTGGTCAAATGTCTTCTGCCGATTGCCTATGCGCTATGTGGCAGTCCCCAATTCAGGGAAAACTGAGACCAGCTATGTGGATTCCTGGAATTAGGAATCTACACTGCAGAAACGAGACGTGAGTACGATATAAATTCAGCTTTAATATATAAATGTTTCCTTTAATTTTAATAATTCTGCCAGTTCTCTGCATGAATTTCATCATCTTCGGCATGACTGACTAGAATCTTAGAAGGAATCCAGACATAGCGTGGTCGCTCTTATCACTTGATTAATGATATCTTTTAGGTTAACTCTTGCACACACGTACTTGTATTCTTTTCTCCATTGATTGTTTAATAGTTCCCGACTTCGTCATTGTACTCTTTGTCAGCTTGTCAAAAGAGTAAACTGTTTAACTTTTAAACAAAGACTGAAGCTGTCAAAAATATAAATAAAAATATCTAAATAATACTACATTTACATTTTGTAATGTCTCCTATTGTTACATAACGTAAAATTATAAAAATGTCAATTAAGATTTAAGATAAAAGTTTTTCCATCAGTTTTGAATTGAGGGGTAGAAGTTTGAATGAAATTATTATTCACATTTAAAGTTTCAAATTTACCTTCACAAAGTTTAAATTGTTTTGTTTTATCTCAGATTTTCTTTTTGAGGCATATCTGGCTGGAAAACTTGAACTTTTAGGTAAAAAAATGAATTTTTCATGGTTGTATCTTGATCTTCTTGATCGGCATCCGTTCCATGATCCCGATCTGTGTAGCTTTCAGAGGCTCTTTAGATAATATCAATGGTGCAGCCATTTTCCTAAAGGCACCCTGAGTAGATTCTAACTAGAAATCCTGGAGAGGTTCTAAAAATAACATTAGAATTCATCGAATCTCTACGTTCGGACATCAGAATGTTATGGCGGAAAAGGAACAGTTGTCTGTTTCTATGACAACTGTTTTGACTAATTACCACGCCACCTGCTACTCGGCAGCTAAACGCGCCTGGGATGTTTTTTAGCTTGAGGTCACGAAAAAATTTGCATTTGCTCGTAAATTCGACGTTTTATATGTAGTTTCTATGTTGCCATTACCGGTAGCTTTTCATCCGCTTTGGCTTAATTGAAACGGCCATGCAGCTGTAACAGGGCTAATGTTTCATTAGCTTTCATTGTAGATCGTATCGTTATTCGAATAGATCATTTGCGTGCGTTTTACTTGGACCTCACAACTGCATCATAGTTGGCACGAAAAGTTGTCTAAGAGCCAGTGAGTGATTTTGCAAAGCAGCTGAGGTCAAATGGCTTCTGCCGATTGTTGCTGCGCCATGTGGCAGACCCCAATTCAGGCCGCATTGAGACCGGCTATGTGGATTCCTGGAATTAGGAATCTACATAGCAGAAACGAAACGTGAGTATACTATAACGTTTAGCTTCAATCCTGCATTGTTCACGTTGATAGAAACCTGTATCAGTTAAGTATACTTTCTTGCTCCGACTTCGCCAGTTCTTTTTATAAATATAATCTGCTAGCGTGAAAACCAGGACATCAGACAGAATCTAAACATAGCAAGCCCAATTGCTTATAACTGTATTAATGATGTATACGTATTTTGGATTAACTTTTGTAAGCAGGTACATTTTACAATTTAATATTTAAGGTTTTCTATACAACGTATTGTGCTTATGATTAAAAGTTAACCAGTGTTTGGTACTTTGAATGTGAATTCAAGCTTCGTCACTGTATTGTCAGCCAGTAATTAGGTCCTGAAAGCTGTTTATCTTTCGAACAATGGTTCAAATAAATCGTCAAAAAAATAATATTTAGTTTTGTAATATGTTTCACTATTGTACAAAGAAAAATGTAAAAACACTTAACCAAACTGTAATTTTATTTAAAGTGTTTCATCAATTTAAAGGGGAAAAAGTTTATTTGGATTAATTCATATCAAAAGTTTAATATTTACTTTCACAAAGCTGAAAATTGCATTTTATCATAATTTAAATTCTCAACACTGAATTTTGTTGTTAATTAAGTCTTATCTCATTTTTTCTTTCTAAGGCATTTTAATTTGAACTGTTAAGTAAACATTGAATTATTAATGGTTGTAATAACATACCTCACCTGATTAAAATTTTGTGGGGAAATCAAGAATATGTCTACATATGAATTCCTTTAATTTAATGCTGAATAAAATGGTTAGTTGTGTGATTTATTTGATATTCCTACCATCTTTTGTAACCCGGCATGATGACTAAGAAATTTAAATTAAAAAAGCATTCAAAGATTGAGCTGTTATTAAATTTGCACAATATCATGATTACATTAAGCTAATATTGAATATATCACACAACAATAATTTTGTCTGTTTTTATGCATGTTCTTTTCATTAAAAGTTGGATAATACCAGAGGCAACTCCTGAGGTGTGTTTGGAGCATGTCATATCAGCCGTGGCAATACTTAGTGAAAAGGAAAAAATGCACATTAACAAGGTTGGTTCATATACTCTAAGGCTAAGGTTATATCATTGAGCCTCAGGCTCTGAGGAATATAGGTCTCACGATCTAGCTATGTGTGGGATTTACCACTGACATTATTGAACTTTATTTGCACCTTAAATAAATACATTTACAGAGAAATAAATAAATTAAGAAAAAGCGCATGGCTGCCGGAAATAACCACAAGGCTAGTAAAATAGGGCAGCCATTCTTAACATATTTCCTATTATGTGTTGACAGACTTTTGATCAGGACTGTCACTGGCATGGGTTAATGCTTTGTAGTACTAAGTGAAACCTACCAGTATTTAAAAGGGTGGAAATGTATTTTTTTTTTTGGTAATTCTACAATGTTACCAATTTTATTTTTTTAGGTTCGACCAGGTAGATATTTTGTACAAATTTTTAGCTATACCGAATATGAGTGGCTGGATATTGTAGAAATAGAGTTTCAACCAGGGCAGGAAAGCGGAACACTTGCGAAGGTCAGTAATAATATATTTATTATTTAAGTTTAGCCACTGTCATATTTTAGGCATAATATGGATAAAATTGTACACTTCAAAGAGGGGGCTGGTTTTGACTTAGATATTTATTTCCAGTTAGTAATAATAATTATCATATTATTTGAAATAAGATATTAATTTTCTGTCATTGCATAATATATTTTTGCCTTCCTATCAATAAGATCTTGCCAATAAGAACAGAACTCTTACAGATGTAATTTTTTGACAGGCAAGGTCATTTTCTACTGGTCTTCTTCCTCTAATGATTCCATTTGCCTTTCTTCTGAACATGGTAGGAATTAGATTATCATGAATCATGTGATTATTAGTTTAAAATGCCAAAGTCAAACTCTAACCAGCCTGCCATGATAGCAGATTACTAATTAAAAATATTTTCAAGCTTTTGGTGGATTCCAGGGGGTGGGATGCACTCCCGAATAAAAAGGATGAGTGTGGTCAGTGCACCTTTTAGGGGTTAAGGTATTGAACCAAAAAATATGGCAGGAAATAATGTGTTGTTCTAGAGTTGGTACCTCTTATTCTGGCAGCTTAGGGGTGGAAAAATTTCCAGTTACGCTCTTAAAACAGGATCTTGGTGGTACCTTTAAGGAGATAGTTTAAAATTTTCAAACAAGCAAGCCCTCTTTTTTGTCTGGGAGTCCACCTCCCATGTGAAAAGGTTGGGGAAGTTCATCAGAAAGTCTGAAGTTAGTCCGTAAAAGTGACTAATCTTGGCATGTTTTGCTATATACCCCTCTCTTTATAATTTAATTGACAATGACAAAATAATAGTCTGATAACTTTTTGGGCATAGAAGAAATGCTAATAAGATTTTATTAAGTAAAGTACACTTTATTGCGCTGTACAGGTTTATAAAGTTTAAAAATTATTATTTATTCATTCAAGTAATAATCGTTATTGTTTGATTTATCTTTGTTTCACAGATCTTTTTCTTTGCTCCTTTCTATGACAACAAGTTCAACAAGATGAGATTGGAGAGAATTCGACAACACATGAAGCTCCACATTGAATTAGCCAAAGATGAACCTTAATGTTGTATAGTTATTGCCATTGATATTTTAGAATTTAAATTTCTTCTTTGATGTCAGAGAGCCATAATTTGTGAAAACTTGATCAAAGACCTGGTAAGGGTCAATTACTCCTGGGTAATAGCCACTATTTTTAACTTTTACTATATAGGTAATAATTACCTTAAAAAGAAGATTCATCATCATCATCATCATCATCATCATCATCATCATCATCATCATTACCTGTAGCCCCATCTGGGGCGAATGCCACCAATGAGCACCCCCCAGTCATCACGGTCCTGGGCCAGTTGTTGCAGTTCTTCCCACGTGTAGCCATTTCTCCTTACGTCTATCTGCCTCTGCTTAAGGTGTCAACTTAAATCTCATGTGAGGTTGCTGTCACCAAAGTAACTGAGGTCAACTGAGCTTTACTCATTTTGTACATTTATCAAGCAGTAAAAATTTGGCAAGCATTCTAGAAATCAATTGAAAAATTCAATGACTATTGGGAAGCTCTGTCATAAACTAATAGCATGTTCAGGCTTGTAGGGATTTCACAACTTGTAGATAGAAAAGGGCATGTATGGCAAAACTTTCAAAACAAATTGTTTTGTTAGTACTGAGCAAATTTTACGCCCAGGAGGGATTCCCATATAGAAAGGATTGGAGTGCTCATTGAAAATTCTGAAAAGAACCACTAAGTGGCACGAAGATCCTGTTTTGAGGGTGTGGCTTTTCTTCCAAAAGAGGTAACAAGTTGGAAAAACAAATTATCGCCTGTGCTATTTTTTTATCTTAATATCCTAAAAGGTACTGCACAAGTTCCTTCTGTGAACTTTTTGAGGCTAAACACCCTAAAAGGTAACAAAACTGCATTTTTAATCCCTAAAAGGTACAACAAGCATACCTGCCCTTTTTATACGGGGTTTCCCTCCCCCCCCCCCCCCCCCCCAGATCTTAAGAGTGATGCATATATAATCACCAATGATCTCTTTCTGTACCTGTTTTGACTGCAATTTTCTTTTTGAACTCAGTGGATCCTACCTCTTTATTTTGTAGCTTAAAACTGTTCTGGGACCCTGGTTTCTTCTCAGTAGCTTATAATACATGTAGATAAGTATGACACAGTTGATAATAGTTTGTAATTCCAAAATGAACTACATTTTAGGTAACTCCATATTGGGGGCATAGCCAAAGTTTTTCAAAGGGGCAAGGCTCACACTCTGTCAAAGTAAAGGTACTCACCAGATTGTCATGTCGTTTTTGCCACCTGCTTACAAAAGGGGGTTCACAGGCACCCCAAGACCCCCCAGGACCCCTAGCTATGACCCTGCATATGTTTTGTTACAGGTATTAGTTTTGGTTAGATGAATGTAAAGAGACTCACAGCTGATTGTAGAGAGTTTTCTTTCCAAATTTCAAACCAAATGGCACCAAATACTAACTGGAGTAAATTGGACTTTTCACTACAGGACTATGTAGGCTGTAATGTTTTAAAAAAAATAAAAGTAAAACTCCTTAGAGTGTAAAGGCCTGTGTACATCCCCTCAATCTCCCCAAACAACTTAGTCACTGAATGCCAACAGATTCTGACCACACTATAAACTTGAAATATTTGATGTGAAAAGGTAATTGACCATGTGTAAGTCAGTCATTTGATGCCAGTGCATCCTCACACATTACAACTATCGGTTCAAAGAGTTAGAACCTGTTCTCTGCATGATACGGAAAACCACGAAACAACGGCCCTTTAGATGTGGCCACAGAAATGTGGAAACGTATTCCTTATCTAGTGCAACAGCACTTCCGAAGATAGAGCACGATAAATAAGCTACAACCAAGAGCTCGTACAATTTACAATCATTGAACAATCTGTTGTCATTAATGTACCCAAACGGAGGTTATTGGTTGTCGAAAAAAAGGAAAGAATGATCAATCTAGACAGTGGCCAACCTGGGGGAGGTGCCCACCTCCCCCCCCCCCTTATTTTGGGTAAAAAAGAAGAAATGACAGAAGGGAGAAAAGCCAGCAGGGCAAGTAAATCAAAACTGCCCCACGATCCCTTAGCTCAAGGTGTGAATCCGCCACTAGAATGATCTCTAACTCTCCCACCAAATGCTGGATGGTCGGTAAAGGCGGTGGCAAAAGAGCAAACATTGTTGCTCATGACGTTTCCTTGTGCGCGCAAACTGGGAAACATTTGTTGCGGACATAAAATGTTTCTGAACAAAATCAAAAACATTTTTTGTGTCCCGGACACAAAATTTGTGTCCGCAACAAATTTCGCTCGCGCGGGCAAACGGGAAAACATTTGTGTCGGCAACAATGTGTCCTCGTTTGCCAGGGCCTTAACTCAGCTCATCCCAACCCGCAATTGCCATTTGAATGGAGATACATATCTTTGTTTCGTGAAGACTGGAAGGCTGATCTCTCACTGATATTATATCTTGGATCTTTTTTTGTCCAATTTACTTGTAATGGACTCCTGCCTTTGTAAAGCTTGGTGCTATTTAGCCAGTGCCCTCTTGATCGATCGGGGTGGTGCGATGGGGAACTTGAAGGGATCGAACTTTTGAGATATTTCCCTTCTCTCTAGTTTGGCCATTCCTGACTTGAACGTTGAAAATATAGTTTTATTTCTCGGATGTCCACGTCCCGGCCACGCCCCACGTGCATGTGGAGATTCTCAGCAGACGCCGCCTTGCCGACTCCGCCTAATTCTCTGGGAAGGACTGGAGGCGAATTTTGTTTTAGCCGCGGAGAGCGGGAAAAACAGTTCGAACAGCACGTCCAAAATGGCTGTCCAAGAGTACAGTTGGTGTACTTTTCCTTTCGCTTTCTTTTCGATTAGGGTTCAGTTTGGCTAAATTGCGATCATTTTACCTCGAAAAAAATCCCAGTTTGTTTTTAATTAGCCAAGAGGACTTGCATTGTTTAGAAAACCAGTAGTTTGTCGGAACCCGCCACTATCAAGCATGGAGACGGAGGACGGTCAGTTCGTGTATACCATCAATGGCGTAAAAGTTGCTTTCCCTTGTAAAGCTTATCCGACCCAGCTGTCTATGATGAATATGGTAAGTTTTAACTAAATTCTAAGTCTTCCAAGATTTGGAAAGCAGTAAAGCAGAATATTTATTTCGACTTTTAAAAGTAGATCTAAGTATGGTTACAAAAAATGTAACGAAATCGAAAGTGAATCAATGGATGATTAAGGTTTTGTGTAGCGTTTAGTCTTGTTAGTTATGACGTTAATTATATTTTCTTTTATCAAAATTATGGCAAAAAAGGTTACTATTATAAGCCATTTACAACAAGATAAATTGGCTTACCGAAATGGGATTTTCACAAAATTGTGTACCAGTCAAATCGAAGCTTCAACATCCCCCCCCCCCCCCGGGCATTTGAATTTTGGGGAAATTTCTGTTCTTCTCATCCTCCCTCTCCCAGTGCTGAAAAGCTGTTCAAATGCCACCACCCCCTGGGAAATTCACCAGATTAGGGCCTGTTTACATGGAGGGAGGGTGCTGCAGCAAACTGGGCTACTCGGGAAACCGAGCTACCCTGGAAGGGCTAACTTATACGTTTCTTTAGAAAACGCATTGAAGCGTTCACATGCAAGGCAGGGTAGCCTGCCTACCCAGGACACCCTGTTAACTAATGCCCAGGGCACCCAGCTAGGTGGGATGGCTTTTTGCCATGTGAATGGTTCGTGCCACACAATCCCGGCTTCCTAAGATGAGATGAACCACGAAGACATGGTGGCACAAGGTGAATTTCTTCATACTTGCCATTTGCCAGTGTTATTTGCCGATCAGAATGACAGTCAGTCTGAAGAGAGCAATGTAAGCCGCGCAGGAAGCTGAAATAAGATGAAAAAAGTTTCCTTGGTGGGCCATTTTGTTTGTTGTGCCGGGTTGGTCAAAGCAATTGGCCTCTACATTGTATAAGTCGTATCACGCGACGTCAGTATTGTATTGAATTATATTGTAAATGCAATTTAATATTAATATTTATATCGTTCTTAAACACCTTCAAATGTAGAACAAAGCTTGTGACTAGGTCTTTGGTTTAAGCTACTGAAATGTTAAAACAGTAAGGGCTTGTTTACATGGAAGGAGGGTTCCCCAGCTAACCGAGCTACCCGGCTAGAAGGGTTGACACATAGCACGCCTTGCAACTCACCTAACCGGGACAGTGAGTGGGCTGCATATTTATGAATATTTAAATACATTTGCGACAATGCATGTGAATGCATGAAATGTATTTAAGTGTTGCATGAAACAACATAAAACCTACAATGAATTCAGTTTATAAAAATGATCTTGGCCGTTACTCTTGAAGTAAACTAATAGTGAGTTCATCGGCAATCTTTGACTTGATGTGCTTAATTGAAATATGCCCAGAATCTTGGGGCATGTAAGGGTGTTGTCTAGCAAACCATGAAGCATTTCAACTAATCTGTGAATACGCAGTATTTTCCTTTAAATTCATCAAAGTTTGTTGCTGCAGTCTCCTCCATAATTTATCAACCCACGTGGACACATGAAATTGAGGCTAGCGATCAAATTCCCCACCCACTATGAGTGGTGATCAAATGCACTCCCTCCTAGGCAGGAAAAGGCATCAAATGCCCGGGGTATGACCCTGTAAATGTGAATGTAGACTAGCCATAAAATTCAATGTTTATTCCAACACAAGGTGCTGTAAGACAAACTTGCCTTTCCAGTTATTCTGATGGACCTTGTTTAAGTAAACTTAACTGCTCTACAAACTGTTAAAAACTGATTGACCTTGGTGAACTTTTAAGAGATCTGGGATAACATTTGGTGGCCCTTGTGGTTTACACTACAAAGTTACCTCTGCGCATGCTCAAAACAAATACCTGTGCAGTGAACACAGATGGGATTAAGTGGAAACCCAAGCATTACTATTAATGAAAGCTTATTATTAATTAGTTACCAAACTTATACATGTATCAGCAACATGGGGGCTGGCCTGAATTTTAGCCATCTAATTTCCATTCGCATAATATGCAAGTCAAATAGATGGCTGAAATTTTTGTAAATCGAATAGATTGCTAAAAATTACTTCAGGCTACATGGGCACTTAATCGAACCATTACAGACGTAGTTATTAGGACATTTAACGCAGCAGGTCTTTCTCTTTCCTACTCCCTTACATCCTCTCTGATGTTGTATATAGCAAATATTCTGCTGTCCAGCACGTGTCTGAATAATGCTGAGGTTATCCTGAATAATACTCACAATCGAGATAGATGATAGACAGATAGTTTATTAACAATAAAAACATAGCAGCCAGTTGGCTGAATTGCGTAATTATTTACAGACTATTTACAAATCAGATAAGAATTACAATAATATTAATGAAATCGAAGGCTTAAAAATCTAGGGCTAAAAATATATATGTTGGGGCAAATTGTACTTAAAACTATGAATTAATATAATCCTGGCCAAAAGTCTTTGGGACACTTGAAAAAAATGCCAAATGGGGATGCCTTTTTTTCAGGAGAGATTTATTAACACAATAATATCCTCTCCCCCTTCTCTTCCTGTCACCTCTGAAGCAATGTTGGAATATTGGGTCGACTTGGATCAACATCAATACTGTGTTGTGGGGGAAGGGGGAGATGAACAGAAAGATCATTTGTGGGCAAAGTGTCCCAAGGTTTTTGGTCAGGATTGCAGGCTTAGCCTGTTTATGGTTAGCTTTCAATTATGTCAATGGGTAAACATTATAGATTTGAAAAGCTAGTGACTCATACCCATGTGAGTATATGCAGCGATATTTTTCATATATGCTTTAAGAAGTGAATAGTTTTCCAGCAACGAAACTTCTGAAAAACTGTGATCTAATGCTTGTGCATATTTCTGAAACTGAGTGTAGGTGCAATGTACTTGTCTACTTTCTTAAGAAAAACAAGTTATACCGTAAGAAAAAATGTTCGTCTAGATGGTCATATTAGGCAGGCAAAATTGTCCTTATTGTAATAGGAAAAAGCACGAAAAGTAACAAGTAAATAACATTTTTTTGTAAATTATCCATGTTCATTGATTCAACATGCTCTTTGAGTAATACACTGCTGTCACTAATCACAGATTATTAAAGGCATTGAAAGACAACAGAACTCTCTCCTGGAGAGTCCAACTGGAAGTGGAAAGAGTCTAGCCCTCCTGTGTTCTTGTTTAGCTTGGCAAGCAGCAGAGTATGGTATGTGTCATCTTTTATATAAACTTAATAAAAACTACTGCAAATCCATGTTAGAAACAATTAATTCAATACATCTAGAACTACATGCTGCTTTAGCTGACTGTTAAAACAACAGTTTCTAAGGAAACTGCAGGGCTGTCATGTAAGTTTTAATTCACCTGTGACCTTGGTCTTCACAGCCGTAACAAACTTATTACTTTATGGAACTGAACCAACTACAGGCCAGTTCACCTGTAACATCAAGGGCCCATCAAACATACTCGGCCGTAACAGGTGTTAGGGGTTACAGCCCTTATTGACAGCCCTGGACTGTTGGTGGAGACCCAGTATTCACCAAATTTTAATAAAGTATAACTTGTGTGAAACAATGTTTCATGGCCATTACTTGGTGAATATTCCATTTTATACTGGCTTACCACTTGAAGATAATTTTTCTTCTTTACTTTTGCAAACAGAGAAGAAGGCAAAACTTGAAGAACAAATGAATGGCAAGTTTATATTTATTCATTTTTCTCTGGCCATGAATGAGGTCCACATGAACCGTATGAATTATTTATAAATTCTTTAATAAATTATTCTACAGCTGAAGTGTCCGATGATGGATGCTGTGGTAGGACATGTGAAGATGAAGAAAAACCTCTCCCAACAGGTGTAGTAAAAATTGTTTTAACGCCTGATTCGCACATGGAGGTTGAGTGCCCTGGAACCTGGGGGCTAGAGCTGCCAACCCCAAACCCAAGTAGCAAGAGTACCCCACAAGCCTGCCCTGCCCGCCATACCCAGCCCCAGCCCAAGCGCCCGTCACACAGAGCCAGGAGCTCCTGTGGAAATAATAATAAGATGTAATAACCAATAACAATAATGACAATAATAATAATAAGGTAACAATAATAAAAGGGGGAGGAGGGTAGGAGAAAACACTAAAACACATTCAAAACTGAACAAGATGCCCCAAACACTAAGCGCAGTAAAACTCCGACCACATGTAACGGCACACGCATAAATTACAACAATAACCGCTGACCCCGGCCCACAGGAAACTGCTCTGCACCAGGACTACTACAGTAACGCAAACCCTAACAACAGGAAACGCCATAGCAAGCCACCAAACAGACTAATAAACACCCTTGCCATGCTAACACCATCGCAAACTACTACGCAACATGCTCCTAGTCGTTAACTAAGTTAATAAGTATATTTAACCTCGTTTAAATGAGTTAAATACATGTAGCTATCTTAGGAATGATAGTGTGATGGCGAGGTTGAACAAGGATAATTTAACTCGTTAGTATATTGTTTTTGCCTCAGTTCCAAAGCACAGTACAAAGTATGTTTAAAATCCACAAAGTCAACCTTGTTATAAAGGTAACATAAAGTTGTATCCAAGAAAGAGAATATACAATATAACTACCCTACCCTCTTTGGATGAAATAATCCTACATCGTTATGATTGCCATTTTGCTTCTTTCTGACAAACCTGCACTGAAACAGACTCATTTCGCCCAAAAATGTACAGACTTTTTTGATATGACAATATGGATGTGTATTTAGCCATGCAGAAATTGGGATCTATTGTAACAAGCATTCTTTCATGTGGAGAAAGAACATGGCAGCTACAAAATTGTAATTTTTGCAGTTTACTTTATTTGTAACTCAGGTTTATGATCATTTTGTTATATTATTAGATAGTCCTTGTTGCAAGTCAAATTGTTCAACAAAGTAGTTGAACAAAAATCCCAATTGCCCAATTAGGCAAGCCTTAGAGTTGTTTTCCTTGCTAACAGAAACTAGAGGTAATTCACTTGCTCCAGGCAATCGGGCAAGTGTTAGTGTTGAACACCAAGGCTCAAAGTTAGATTTTCAGTCCACCGGCAAAGTTTGGCTGGTAACATTTTTTCTACTAGCAAACTGTTGAGACCACTAGCAAATTCTTTCCAAATCTTTGGGAGACATGGATGATTCTTACCCGCAAACGTTTGCTAGTGGATATTTTTGTCACTTGCAGCTTATCAAAATCACTTGCATTTTGGGAGTTTAGGAGTGTTAATTTCAAGCCCTGAACACTGTAGGAGGCCATTGTTGGGGCGTGATCTCAGTTTTGAAGGGAATAGCCTGACATAATGCCACTTTTCTACTGGTGTAACTGATAATGTACTTTTGATGACTGACTTGAGTTGTAATAGCATGTTCTTACTTCTACTGGTTCCTCAGATCCTGCAAATGCCATCAAAAGTGATTATTTCCATCAGAATGACACTGTCCAACCACAGAAAAATGTTAGTGAAGTACCACTTCATACAGAAGCTGTGGCTACGCCAGTGCAATTGTCAGGTTAGTTAAAAGGTGTATACATGTCATGTGTTCCCCTTTGGACAATCATGCAAACAGGAGTTAATTGCCAGCTGTCAGGCAACACACCCAGCATTTTCATTATTTAAGACCAGGAAGGTATGTTTAAGTTTGCATACAAGCCAAGTGGCTCATCAGGCCGGAGCTTATCCCAATTTCTGTAGCATGAAGCGACTAGGAGTATTTCTATCCCCCCTTTCCTGAATGGGATGTTAGTCCTTGATGGGGTCACCCCGGTATTAAATTCGCTGGTTCCCATTTATACACCTGGGTGGAGAGAGGCACTGTGAGAGTTAAGTGTCTTGCCCAAGAACACAACACAATTTCCCTGGCCAGGGCTTGAACTGGGACCACTCGATCCGGAGAAGAACGCACTAAACATGAGGCCACCGCGCCTCCATTAAGGACCAGGCACTAGGCAAATTGACTGATTGTGATGATGATTTTATTTGCCTGGTTTCACCGTCTACTAAAGGAATGTTTTTCTTTTACGTGTAATTATTAGAAGTTCAGTTCATTAGTTTTGCCCTCTTGCTTTAAATATTAATGAAGCCCCTACGCACCCTGTTTAAAATTTCAGTTACGCAGTTTATGGCTTTCTTGTATCATGTACGTTTGCATGGGTAGATTATTTTTATTCCTTTGCTGTATTTTTTTTTTTATCTTGTCCACCCCCCACTTGAGTTTTGATGGTGGAAGAGACCTTTCTCTATCTTGTTTTAGCCTGTCCTCATTTCTTCAGGTCTTAGAATTAATTATGTTATGGCCAAAATCAATCTGTGTTGTTTGTCATGTGCTGTTGGTGAGGGGAGTTTGGCCAGAGGCAAGCACTTCATCTCTAATTAGACACCTCACAACCTGCTTTCATACCCAAGCCAGGGAAATGTTTGAGATCCAAGATTGGTTCGTTAATAATGTTGATGAGAACCAAACAAGGAGCAGCTGACTCTACCAGCTCTTTCTTGAAGTGACTTATCCTTGGCAAAAACTATTGGAGAGAGAATAAATTTAATTGCTATTTCCAAATCAGTTTTTGAGGGTATGAACATTAATTATTCATTCACCAAAAACAAGTTTGCTCTCTGGATCATTTTTGTCTCAGATTTGAATGAATCACTTGCCAGGAGACACAATGGATCTGGGAGTCCAACTGACGACGATTTCCAGCCAGCAAAGAAACGTTTCAGAACGCCAGGGAATCAGGTAAACTACAAATACAAATGGACTGTGGCTGGATTTATTTTGTTAGAAATGATTCCAAATGGTTTTTATAATTGAAGGCTTCGGTGGAAAAAGGGCGTTAGGTTTTTTACTGAAAAGTGAACTTTGTCAAAAACGCTCCAAATTTTGCATGCAGTTTTGTTTCCGTGTGTCAAACAATGTTCTGCATGTTTTTTCCCTGAAGTTTGCTTCCTTTTTGAGATATTACGTATGCAAAAAACACATTTTTCCAAGGGCATCCTCTGGGGACCTTTTGTTGAATGGAAAACAAAAGAAATCTTTTGTTTCGCTAAGCGATGAAGTCACTATAATACCGTAAGCTCTCACTACTGCTTCGTTAGCACACGCCGATGAGGCGCTGAATGGGCCAGTTTCGAATTTGTTTTGCCGTGACGCCGGTTCAATACGAGGTTGCTCAATTTGTTTTTTCGCTCTCTTCCTTTTCTTTTTTCAAAAATGAAGATATCTATTTTAAAAAAAATGCGTATACAGCGGGAATCTGGAGAGATTTTTTTATACAGGTTATTGTGATGTGAGACAACATGTGAATTTCGATCGAGCGTCAAAGCAAAGAGAACTGATGCATGATGCAGTACAGCTCTTTCGACTAATATCTTAAGCATTGTTTTTAAGTACCTTGTAGCCTGCCTGGTGGTTGATAGGCATCATAAAGCCTTGATAAACCCGTAAGTCACCAGCACGTTTTAAAGAAGCAAAACGTGTTCTGTAACTTCCAACGCAACTGATATCAGCGGCAAGTCAGTTATCAGCGTTCGAAGTCAGGTTGATCCAGGCAGCAAAGTCCAAGAGCAGTTCTTGCCCAAGAATAAAACCCTGTCGTGAGTTGTGGCCTATTTGCTAAGTGTTGCTAGCTTCAAAGTTTGGAAAATGAGAACTGCTTTTAGACTTATAAAATTTTTCTTCCATCATCCTCCATGTTTACCCGCGCACGAGGTGTAACAGAACCTTCCCGGCATGCATTTCGATCACGTTCGGCAAGACAAGCCAAGACAAGACAAGACAAGACAAGACTCCGTAAATCACAATAATATTTAACTAATTACAGAGCGTGTTTTTTTCCTTTTTTATTCCAACATAATAATGGCCAACAAGAAGCGATCGATTGATTCAAACATAGGTCTGTGATCCAGGTTGCGTTGATTTTACTTCAAATCGGCATGATTTGTAGTGTTTTAAACTTCTGGGATCAGGGGCCATGCAGATGTAAGGAGAGAGACCTGTACGTTGCACAGAAGGGTTAATCTGTTAATCTGTCAGCCCTACATTTTTAGGCTTATACACCAAATGCAAATATGGCGGACCACTCGGTCGTCGCCCGGGACGAGTCGAATGAAAGCGAGGCTAGTTGGGCTTTGATGTTTTGTTTTAAAATGCTTCCCGGCGAGAAAACTCTTCAGGGTTCGTACAGGTCATGGAAAACCTGGAAAGTCATGGAATTTTACAATTTCATTTTCCAGGCCTGGAAAGTCCTGAAATTTAGGTGTAGGTCATGGAAAGTCATGGAAAATCAGTATGTTTTCTATGAATGAAAGGCATTAAGATCCAAAGTCGAAAAATTAACTGGCGAGTCCAAAAATCAAATGTAATTTCAGCTGAATAAATGATTGTTTTGACACTACTGCCGGAGGGCAGTAGCTTAACTTAGGTCATGGAATATTTCAAAAAGTCATGGAAAAAGTCATGGAAAGTCATGGAATTTTGATGGGTCATAAGTGTACGAACCCTGCTCTTGCTTTGTGGTCGGCCTGTTGTTTTATTTCGCTGTACCTACAAGTTGCTGTGTTTCTGAATGCGACGAGAGGGGATAGAAATCTTCCACCGTTAACCTCTAAGGGAAAATAGTGGATCAATGCAATTCGTTGAGACGGAGAAAAGGAGTTCACGATTGCCGTGAGGACTAAAGTTTGTTTGCTGCGTTTCAGGATAGATCTCAGAAAAATCGTTTAAATGACAAGCTTACAGAGATCTCCGTAAGCCCCGGCGACCGGCGAAAATCGCCGGCTAGTCGTCCTGGGCGCGCCGGCTACTCAGATCCAAATAAAAAAGTAAATAAGTACTTTGTTTGCATCCAACGGCAACTTTTCCATTTGCGACGCCTGCTTTCCCTTGGGTAAATACATTCAGAAATAATAAAGTTTTCCTAAGTCCAAAAAATGTTTTTGACTAAATAAACTTGAAAGTTTCGTCGAGAATTTTGCCGCGCTCGAATCTGCTTGCAGACATCGATCGAACATTCAGCAAACGAAACAGGCTCAGATTGCGAGGCAGCGGTTACCGACGGAAAGCACTCCATGTAAGACAACATACTCTGTATTCCAACACGTGCAAAATGGCGGAAATTCCCCTGCCGGCTACTCCATTTTATTCTCCTTCTACTCAAAAATTTAGGGAGAACCCTGAGCTTATGTGGTGTCTGGTGGTGTTCCAACACGGTTTTCATAGCCAATACCCTCCCCAAGGTAAAGAAAAGGTCTCCTTGAATGATATCCTCTGTCTCAAAGGAAGAAGTTATTTGCGTTCGCGTCCACTCGCATGATTGCACAGAATCGCACGAAGTAAATATAAATACTACGGTGCAATAACCAAGCGAATGAACTTCAACTGCCCCGTTACTAAACCCTAACCCTAAACCCTAACCCTAACCCTAACCAGTGAAAGCATTGAGCCAAATGACAACAACTTAGAGCTAAATGCGATCACTTACACATTTTCTAAGATCAATTCCAACCTGAACTTAAACAGTTCCTTCGGCGAATGTGAACTCCTCAGACTGTCAGAACTCCTTGCCTCTGTC
Organism: Platygyra sinensis; assembly: GCA_019787425.1. Taxonomy (NCBI): domain Eukaryota; kingdom Metazoa; phylum Cnidaria; class Anthozoa; order Scleractinia; family Merulinidae; genus Platygyra; species Platygyra sinensis. Next base: position 50,461 of record JAHPZR010017222.1, read on the forward strand.
TCTTTGGTTTCCCCTCAGAGGCGAACGAGAAAACTGAAAAAAGGAACACCTTCTCTGCTGTGGAAGATTCCACTCTGTTGCGGTGGCATTCAGGAACACAAAAACGCGTAGGGAGGGCGAAACAAATCGACTACGAAGCAAGACTTTTCTGGAAAAGCATTGTCAAAACAAAACATCGAAGCCCAACTAGCCTCGCTTTCATTCGACTCGTCCCGGGCGACGACCAAGTGGTCCGCCATATTTGCATTCGGTGTATACGTTGCAGGCAGTTAAAATGAAATAGAGATCCTTGCTGTGACGCTTAAAGTGAAATCAACATTTTAACCTATTTAGGCCCGAAATCGCCGTTTTCGAGTTTACGTGCTGGGTAAAATGAACAGCTTGCTGGATTTGAAGTGAAATCAACATCCTTGCCGTCATGCCTTAACGTGAAATCGCGTAAAGTGAACACTTGGCTGTTATTTGAGTGAAATTAACGTCTTTGCGGTCGCGTGATAACGTGAAATCACAATTTTAACGGTTTTAAAAACCTGAAATCAACATTTTTTAAGGTTACATCTTGATTGTTTTCCTTGGCCTAACACTGCACTAACCCTAGTAACGCGTCCTGACCTAAACTCTAACGTTATCTGAAACGCTAACCCTAACAATGAAGCGCTAGCGCTAACTCTAGGATATAACCCTCACCCTTCAACGCTAACCCTAGTTTCAAGCGGTAACACTAAACGTTAACTCTAAGCCTAACCTTGTTCCGTAACCCTAGTTTCAAGCGGTAACCCTAGTTTCAAGCGGTAGCCCTAAGCGTTAACTCTAAGCCTAACCTTGTTCCGTAACCCTAACCCTTCAACGCTAGCCCTAGTTTCGAGCAGTAACCCTAACCCTAAGTAAAATCCTAAGGGTTTAAGTATTTGCAGTGGCATGATAATGTGAAATCAAAATTTTAAGTCTCTGTAAATGACCTGATATCAACATTGTGTAGCTCTCGCATTGCGTGAAATTAACATTTGGCTGTAATTTGAGTGAAATCAACGTCTTTGCGGTCGCACGTTAACGTGAAATAAAAGTTTTAACGGTTTTAACCTGACATTAACATTTTTGAGGTTACACGTTGCAAAAGATCAATATTTTGCTGGATTTTAAGTGAAATTACCGTCTTTGCGGTCAAGTGCTGACGTGACAACAAATACAGGGTTTTTTGCATACGTAATATCTCGAAAACGAAACAAACTTCAGCAAAAAAAACATGCAGAACATTGTCTAACGCACCTAAACAAAACTGCATGTGAAATATGGAGCGTTTTTGATAAATTTCATTTTTGAGTAAAAAACCTAACGCCCTTTTTCCACCGAAGCCTTCAATTTATGATTTCTTTAAAAAACCTATGAGATTATTTTTGATGTTATTTGAGTACATGGTACCTGTACAAATGTAGCTATCAAACTAGCATAAAAAAGTACCTAACTAAAAACAAATTTTAGGCAAAGTGTATTTTTCATGAGTTCAAACAATGTTACTGTGAATCCTTGAATTAGCACCTCCACTCAGAGATATGGCCCCTTAAAATAAATGGCCCTCCTATTGATCAAAATTTAATATAAGCTCCTCCTCTTGAATAAGCACCCCCTCCCTTCCCCCTGGTTTATGGAAGATTGCTAAGACAACAAAGGATGTATAGTTTTGGTCATGTTTGAACAGAGACTGAAGTGATTATCGACTCATTTAAGCACTGCACATTGACCATCACAACAGATGGTAATGAAGATCTACTTATTCATTGCTTAAAGCGCAGTCAACATTGTGCAGCAGGCCTTGACTGGCTAAAGAGGTTACATTACATAGTTCTTCAAAAGAGACAAGATCCTTTTGTGACTATGCATACATTATGTTATTATCATAATGAAAAAACCTGACCATAGCTGACTACAATTTGAGAGAAATTAAACACATGTAAGTTCTAAGCCCCCTTCAATTAAGCACCTCCCTCAAATAAGCACCCTGGATTTTCTAAATTTGAAATAAGTGCCCAGGCACTTATTTGATGATTTGTGGTATAATTAAATAATTATTGTTCACTCCATGCAGTGTAATTTAGGAATTCTAATTATGATCATTTTGTACATGGCCAGTACAAACCAAACACATGTTACTTTGGAATAAGCCATGTAACTGGTATGGTTTCACAAACCTGTCATAAATGGTTTGAGTCATTCAATTCCGTTGTGTAATTATCTTTTGTTGTTAATGGTGACTACTGACCTTTGGAAAACCTTAACCCGAAGCAATTGTCAGAAACTTTGAATCTCGTGTGCTTAATGCATCCACGGTCAAACATTAATCTCTAACTTCAGTCAATACCCTTGATCGACCCTTAATGGACACTCAGGCGATGCTTGATCGACTCTCCATCAGTACCTTGGTGGACAATAGATCAACATCTTGATCAAAAGTTGGTCAAGAGTCAACTAATTTTTGATTGATGCATATGCAGTTGGGTCACACTCGACCGACTGTCCACTGACTGTTGATAGAGTGTCAACTGATTGATTGTTGATCAAGTGGTGATCACTGGTCAGTTCTGGGTATCGATCGACGCCCAACTGCAGATGCCCAATTAACTAGACGTACACATGATCCAAATTTTGTTCAGAGTTTAAAAACTGTCATCTGCTTTAGTTCTTTTCCTATTACAGAGTCAAAAAATTCTTACAGTAGATATTGCTTTAAAAGGCATTGTCATCTTCTAAAAAGAGGCGTGTCCAGACACCCCTTGGAGAGTTGGGCGAAGATGGAGATTGTGAGCCTCCAGAATGGACCATGGAGTTGACATCGGGCAGAGCAAGGGAGAACATTTCTCCAATTACAATTGATAGCGATGATAAGAAAGACAAATTATCCCCTGATAATAGTGGCAAGAGTGATACTAAATCAGAAAACTTGAAGTAAGTTGATAAGAGAGGAAAGTGGCACAATTTGCACCTGTCATGATATACTTTAAGTGATTTTCGCCAGGACCAAAGTTTGAGCATAATGTGTTGATTCAGCAATTCGATAATTAAGACTACAATTTGTGTGGCTTGTCAGTCTTGACTGAATAGTTCTGTTTTGCACAGGAACTAAATGTAGCTGAGTTGTAACAGAAATCATTTTTTGCAGAGTTCCAAAAATATTCTTTGGAACTAGAACACACAAGCAAATAGCACAGATTTCAAGGGAACTTAGGAAGACTGTGTACAACAAAGTGAGGTATGACTATTGAGATTAGGCATTATTGGTTAGGTGTTTAATTAATGAATCCTAGCTTCAAAATGTTAAGTATTGTACTGATCAATGAACTAAACTAAGTAAATTAAGGATATAAACTATGCAACAGAAATTGAAGCAAGAAAGACGATCTAAAAAATCAAGCTCGAACTCTGAATCTTGGGATTTATAGCTAAATTCAATAGTTAACCATTCAACCACTTCATCTTCCATGAATATTAAAATAATTTTTTTTCATAGTGACTGTGTCATTAATTTGAAATTCTCCAATACTCAGGATGACAATACTTTCCAGTCGGGAGCACTCCTGTGTCCATCCAGTAGTTTCAAAAGGGAAGAACAAGAATGAAGAGTGTAAAAAGTTACTGGATGGTTCAGTGGTTTGTAGAAATTTATTTTTACCCAGCTTACAATAAACACATTGACAGGAAATAAATTCTGGAGATAACTAATCAATCCAGCAACCCCAGCCTGTGCTTGCCCAGTAAATGCATCCAGACCCCATCATAATAATAATTGTATTATTAGTTATTGTTAGTGTTATTGTAACAGTTATTGTTATTGTTGTAAGTTGTTATTATTATTATTATTATTATTATTATTATTATTATTTTTAATCTTGTAAGTAATTATTGTGAAGTTTTAATAGAGTTTTACAACAGCATTGTAAAACGCAGTTAATGGAGCGTGACATGTTAATCCTTAAGTTCTACTGTCACGTTAGTTTGTTTACATTGCGTAACGAATACGAGACATGAATGTACATTCATACTCTCTGGTGAATGTGCATTCATACTTTGGTAAATACAATGGCATTTCT
>JAHPZR010017224.1:0-10000 GCA_019787425.1 Platygyra sinensis
ACAAATACTGTCTTGACAGAAACGAGAGGCAGAGATACATGTAACAACCTTGAATTATGTGGATTTCTTTCTTTGCAGGGTGTAAAATGGAACATCAAAAGAAGTTTCAAGTTCTCCTTGTGAAGCAAAGTGAAACAAAAAAATTATCTTTTTGGAGATGGCATTGTCAATACAAGAGAATTACTTTAGACTGATCTATTTTGTGGAAAGAACTTTGTCTTGTGTTAAGATGGCTTTGTAGTCAAAATGGATCACCTTATGAACGAAAAGAGGCAGTGTTTTATTTTGCTTATAGTAAATTCTTGGCTATTTCAGGTCCTTCTGTGAACTTGTCGTAAAGACTGTGTTCTTGTTTTGTAAGTACTTCCCTTACCTTTTTCATAACATGCATAATGTGAAGGTCAAAATCAATTTTGTCTTACTAGTGATTGTGTTTTTGCTTTAATCTGTCAATCTTGGTTGCCTTGGCAATCAACAAACCTTGAAAAACAAATTCACTACTTGCACAATACCATAATGCATCTCTTTAACCCCCCCAAAATTTTGCATACTCATTGTTTGCAATTTCTCCTTGGACATGAACATGTCCCAAGAGTAATCTAAAACAATGCCTATGCAAATTTTTGTGGGGTTAAAGAGGTTTATTATGGGATTTGTGCAAGTAGAGAATTCAAGAAAAAAAAAGGATCAAAATCTATGATCACAACCCACAGACCAGACATTTTGAGCCTGTGTTGAACTGAACTTCTGGTCACATATTGATGCCATCTGTGATCTGTCACTGAACAGATGCACGGCAACATGGAACTCTTCAGTGTCTGTACCAAGGGCATGATGAACAATCATGAAGCCGTGTTTCAAACAGACTATTATGCTGTTCTGCATTCAACTCTCCAATAATCAGGGAAGTGAGCTGGAATAAAATTGTAAAAAATAAAATATATATATTATGATCTCCTTGTCACCAGACTTCTTGTCATTATTTATTACTTTTAGACTGTAATTGCAGTTGTAAATTGTAATTCATTGTAGCCATTATTTGTTGTCAAAAAAAACAAACTTTCCATGTTGTGGCCAAAAGGCTGTGTTTAGTGGTCAGAATGGTTAATTCACCTTTTTTAATTTGTGAACTGAACAATATGTTCATGATTCAAGCAACGTAAACAAATACAAACACAAAGTTTAGAAACATTTGCAATGTGCTGTCTTGCAGGGTCACTGGTCAAAACTTAATTGTCTCAAGAAATATTTGATACAAGTGTTAGCAGTCTGAACTTGAATTCTAAGTGTCCAATACAAGTTAATACTTACTGCAGGCTTCAACGTAACATACAGATCAATATCTGTCTTGATCTACCATGCGATCAAACTTTGTTTTGAACGCCACCAAAGTATACAAAATATGCACCAATATAATTATTATTTTAGCCAAGTCTAAATGCAGAACTCCTGATTACAATAAATTAACCTGGCTTGAACCAGTGATGCAATTGAAAACCAGTACCTGGTCAGCAGTCAACTTAAAATAAACCATGTGATCTTGATAAGACCAAAACTTGAGTCCACAATATTGTTATGTGATACTGGTCAGCAGATACCATAACATTTGATTAACCATGACATGGACACATGCATGTCCAGTGTCAGATGTACGTGTAAAGCTAGGCAGCATGCCCAAGTCGACCTGATTAGCTAGAATAAGGACAACATGTTGTGCAACATTGTCATAGTAGGTGCATGCATCCAAGATCCACACTGCTAACCATGTTGAACATGAAAAAGAGTTGCATTTTTATGCATGCATGTGGTCCTGACCATTTGGCAGCCCTTTGAGTAAGCTTGATTTCACATGTCCGGTCTTTGTTCTTTCCCTTTGGGGGAGGAGCATGGGTTTCTTTCCTGAACAGCAGCTGGTAATAGTGCCTACCCTTTGGGCCGCTGGAGCTCATCTATAAACAAAGCGGTATTGGGCTGAAAAGACCTCACTCCTAATTTTAATTTTGTGTGCACATCATCTTGTAATATTTTAGATTATTGTTACTGTTCTGTCGTGGAGTGTACAAGGCGTGTGAAGGAGATTATTTACCAGTATTGAAACCTAGTGGTTAATTGGGTTGGTGCTTACACCATTTTTTTGTACCATGATGCAACTAAAAGTAATTCTATTCCTTGCTGGATGCTCAAATCCAGAAAGACAGGACAGGTGCTTTGTAATTGGGACACTTGGTCTTGTCAAGAGTGTGGCAACTGTTCCATTGTAGTTTCCTACCAAGTAAACTTGCCAACAAGTTCAAGTGCTAATTTTATTTTGCATATTAAATTAAATATCACTATTCAGCTTAAATTTATAAATTTTAGCAACATCTTAAAAGTATACACTTGATCGTGTAATAGCTAAAAATTAATCTACTGGAAACCAATAATACTGGTATTTGAAATCAACTCAAACCCAAAATTATCTATGTCCCTAAAAGAAAATTAACCACAACTACTGGAAACAACAGAGTTATACTCTTAAGCATGGATACATGTGAAAAGGACTGAAAGGGAAAAGAATTCAGTTGTACAAAAGGGGGCAATGAAAATTTAATCTGAGAGGAAAGAAAGGTAACTAGTTTTTTGGGGAAAGTGTTTACTTTCTACACAAAGGCATGTAAATTAAGTTAAAATACTTTCTTTAAGTTCTGAAAAGCTAGAAATCAGTTGCCTTTACATGTTTTAAGAACTCTGAGGTAGATAATACTGAATGTACTCGACTTTGTTCTTATGTCATCAAATTCTAAAATGCTTTTACCTGTTTTACTTTGAAGCTATCACTTTGACATTATTCAAGTTCTAAAAAGAGAAAACTATTCTGCTCAAATTTTAAATCTTTGGTACTTTCAAGACTTGATGAGAGAGATTGTTTTAAGAAAATTGCAACTCCAAGTATGCTATATAGTATGTGCAAATACCATATTTGTGTTAAACCCTGGGAAAATTAAGTTAAATTAAATAAAATTTGGCATAATATTATTAGCTATCTCCTCAATAATATCATGTTGGTATTAAATCCAAAAAAATAACATCCTAGACCTTGACAATTCTGGAAAAAAAGGTTCTGAAGCTATCAACTGAAAATGGAAAACAGTGTAATGATTTGCTTAAAAAAACAATGAACTGCTAAAATACACAAATGGCAGCTTTGCAGCTGGATCAGGAATTTACAAATTTTAAAATTTGATGACATCACAAAGAAAATTATAACTGAAAGTAAATATAGAAACTGGTGAATTAGTTATTGGACAAAATGAGTGGTACCCATGAACACCAAAAGTGTACCACTTAAAATTAATTACAGATGAATGTTGACTAGTGTTTATGGGTGTAAAACTCGTCCATTGATATCTCAAGTGCAGTGTTTCTAAAGTTAACCTTGCCTCAAAGCTTGTTTCACAACAGCAGGCATACATGTAAATAAAGTTGGAGTGAGATTGTCAAAATAATCAACCAGGAAGAGCTGTTGTTATGGATGCTGCAAAGAGACCGACCTTACTCATAAATGGTTGAACTGAGATCTCATTTCAAAGTCATTTTAATGAAATACAGGTCATGAAGATTGGCTAAGGCAGGATGTGAGCCACTTTAAACTATTCAGTCACATACTGAAATACATGTATACAGTGACACCATTGAACACTGTACTAGTTGTCTGTCTAAATAAGTGAATTATGTACAAGTAGACACCCAAGGTAGTCAGTAAGGATTCAAAAGCCTTAATATCAATTAGACTGCCTAGTTTGCATATCTGATTTGCAGCATCAGTGAATAAGGTCAACTACTGGTCGTATGTGTCCAAAGAATGCCTTTTTGCAAAAACTCTGGAAAGCAAAGCACTTACCCTCAAATAACTTGTTTCAGCCTAAAATGACATTTGCAATACATGTACAATGTTATCTGTTCTACAATACTACTAAAACTCTATTTCTCTGGTGTATCCTCACTTTCCACCACTTTATCTTCTTCTTTTGTTGTAGTTTTACTCTCCTTTGTTTCACTACTCGTGCTACCGGTTTCATTGTCTTTATTTTCCGATTTGTTTTCTTTGTCTTTTTCATCATTGCTTTCCTTGACTTTAAGCCCTTCAAGTTCTTTCGCAAGTTTGTTGCTCTCTTGTTCATCTGTTGTCTTGTCTGGTAACTCAACTTGGCACTTGATAAACATGTCTTGGAATTTCTTAGCATCTGGAAAACATTAGAAACATTCATTAATCAAGAAGGGAAGAATGTAAAATACTGAGCTGACTTTTGCCTACTTCAGTTTTTGTTACAGTATGTACATGCATAACATTTATACTTGGCAAAAGTCAAGTCACAATACATCAGCATAGTAAGAAGGCACAAACTATTAAATCTTTTTAGAAAACAGTGCTAAGAAAATACGCGCTGATTGGTTAAAATCATGTTTCTATAACTCGATGGCAACACAGAACTAGCACGAGCTGTTGACGTAATGATGGCGCGAGCAAAGATAATTAACATTTTTTTAACCAAAGTTAACAAGTTGTTTTGCCTTTTTTTGTCATGGTGTTTCCTAAAGGAAATAGACAACATATACATGTCCTACGCATTTCTATCGAGTTTTAAACACTTGTGAAAGTTTGGGGCATTTCTCATTCTCCCAAACTTCCACTCTTGTTTCTATATTTTGATAGAAACACAGTACATGTTTTTTATTTTATAACTAAACAGTTTTTGATGTAAACATTATGGATGCACATTAATATTTAAGTACAAAAACAGGATTTGGGGAAAGCCAGACAGTGTACCTTTTTCCAGAATTGAATTGAAATTTAGACAATAAAAATAAAGCAACTTGGACTTCTAAAATGTGTTATTTCGCAAATTCCTACGTAAGTGATAGCATAAAACAACAACAGCTGTTCAAAAAGCAAACATGCCAGACAAACATTATTTGCAGTCTGAATTACTGTCAAACCAGACACTTGTTTGACAGGAACTTATTAATGTTAATTGATTGACAGTTTTCTTGAAGCAACTTGTAACTTTCAATTCAAATTTGCTTGAACATGATGGCAAGTTTTGCTTTACTTGTTTAAGAAGTTCTGGCGCTTATTTTTCCTTACAGCAGTAAATACTACCTCTGTGTGAGAGGGATAAAATAATTCTCACTGGTCGACAGTTTATCAACATATAAAAGGAAACACCAGACTGTTTGACTTGAAATTGCCAAACTCAAAATTATGCAAATTTGCTAGGCAATTTAATCAATTTTGATGCATAAAATAATGATCCTTAATTGAACTCAAACCATCGCTAATATCTCCCAAACTGTTGATACATTCTTGGCAAAAAGTGGAATAATTTCTTATTTCAGAAAAATGAAAACCACAACCTGTCAAAACTCAGACAGAACTTGATAGTTCTTGCTTCAAAAGCTAATTTGAACAAAAGGTTGAAAATTGCATGTAGCAAGCTGTCAATTACATGTACATGTAATATTGGCATGTTGAGCTACGACATTCCAGAGTTCCTGTCAAAAGAACAGTCAAACCGGATGTTCATTTGAAGGGAATGGTTATACTCACTTTCTGCATTGGCAAATCTGATAGCCAGTGTTTCAGTTTTCATTTCTTCATCGGCAAAGTCCAATGCAGTCCACACCCATGCTCTGTCGCTACCACAATTTGGTTTTAGTTCCATGTCTTTTGTGACTAGAACAGTAGAGAAATTAACATGTTATGCTCAGGACAAAAAAAATAATGAACATGCTGGGCAGTGTGGTCTTAAATGAAGCCAATATTGATATACATTTTTCAGGTATTTCTTTTCGCAGTACTTCAAAGAACTTAATGAAATTTCTGTAGTTTCTCTAACAAATAAACAAAGGAAAAGTTGCAAATTACATGCAAGTATGCGATTCACCAAACATACATAACTACATGTAGAAATTTGATTGCGCGCAAAGGTTTGGCATGGCAAAGCAAAACACAGACAAGATGCTGACATAGTTTGTGCCTGCACAATGGGAAATTTAACGGTCATGAGCAGAGGTTCCCTCTCCTCTCTCACTGAGCAGAAGAAGAAGAGAATCTCTGTTTTGCAAGGTATTTGGGTTCAAGAATTATTAAAAATTAAAGTATAGATAGGACCCTGCGCGCTCTGATTGGTCAAAAACCCATGTTTTATCAGAGTATAAAATATAGAAAAAGTGTGTTTTATTGTTTTGCGCATGTAAAATCTATATTTTAAAGCAAATGAAGAAGCCTAAGCCGTGTATTACACTGTAATAAAACACTCCGGTCATTGGAGAACACTCGGGAAATGTAGAAAACACTCGCCTGTGGCTCTTGTTTTCTACATTTCCCTCGTGTTCTTAAATGACCATCGTGTTTTATCACAGTGTAATACACGGCTTAGGCTTCTTTATTTGTTAAATATACATGATTTTTTCCTTCCACTTGAATATCTGGGGATTAACAAATTGGTAAATATTACATTGCAACATCAAAATTAATCTTATCAAAAAGGAGCAAGGTGTTCTTTACCTTATTCTCTCCCTGTATCTAGATGAATTAGGAGCATCAAATATACAAATTTATGTAAGCTTACTATAACCCAATCAATACACTTCGAGGAGCCACGTAATATTGAATTTCCAGCTTACGGCGTCAAAAGTTGTATCAATTATTGTAAGTTATCAACAGCAATTAGCTAGCATGGATAGAAAACTTCAATTGATTGAGCCCACGTCTCGGTGCAGGAGATAAGGTGCTTAGTCAGCAAACACTTTGAGAAAAGCTCGACTGAAAACTCGACGTTCAACCTCGCCTTCATGACGAAGTACGAGTTGAATTTTCCGAATAACATATAGGCTTACTCACTGTAATGATTTGCACAAATTTTAAATGTCTTGTCTCTTCTCATGAGGATTCTGTGTGTTCCCTTGTCACCATGTTTCAAGATCTTCACTTCACCGACTCCTCTTTCTTTCCATTCGTTTTCTTCACCGCTTGTTTCAAATCGGTACAGTTTGGCACGTCTGTTGGGGTTCACAAATTAAAACGGAAAAAATTACCATGTAACGATTGATCATTTGCGAAGTGAGTTGAACTGAAAGTTTAAACATTTCTAGAAGTAAATACACTTACAGTTTAAGGAGGGCCTCTTCGTTTTCTTCAAGTGATTTGACATCAACCTTGGGAAGGCTGACGAGCGGTTCGAAGTGAATTTCTGGACTGACAGGAGCCTCCTCAGATACCTGTTTAGAATTTCATCTGTTGAGCATTGAAGCTTAGACATATTTTAAAAATGAACATGTAAAAGAATGCAAAAAGTACGAAACTACCTTTTCGTTGCTCATTGTGTACTGACGAGGTCAAGATGATCAAGATATTACAAGATTCAACAAGCCGGTTTTCAAATTAGTCAAGGAAGCAAAAATTATTTCGCGCTATCTCCCAATTCAAAATTGCGCAATGTCATACCACGCATGACACCACGCATCAGCTTATACGCATCCATCTGGCCAGTGGCTTTATATCGTGGGCTCGAGTAATTTAGATGGCGGGAAATTTGTGAACCTCTCGCGGATCTCTCGCGCGCAACTCGCGCGCGCAGAGTGAACCTCGTAGTGACAGTTTCGTTACTTTTCTTCTTGCAATCCTGCGTGTTTGGTAAGTACAAAATTTTGAATTACCGTAGAATTCCGAAAATAACGGCCCCCGTTACTTTCGAATTTTGCGGGCAAAAGGGGCCGCTACTTTCGGGTAGCCGTTACTTTCGGGTAGCCGTTATTTTCGGACAGGTAAAAAACGTTTGTAACTCGAACGGTCTCAGACAAAGAGGGCGCGTATTATGAAATTTAAAAGTCATTCCATTAAGGGGGGAGAAACTTAACTACAACAGCTGTACAAGTCTGTTGCTAAGGAAATCTCAAAACTTCCTTTTTTGGGGCTCCTGAAGTTCAGTGGGCATCAAAGTTAACCGTGTTTGTTCGATTCACGTTTCCTTCAAATGTTTCGAACCACGCCCATATTTGGTATGTCACGTGACCACAATAGAAAATGTCTAAAAACTCGGACTGAGTGGATCGTTTTCGAAATATAATAATACATTTTGTTAAAACACGGCATTATCTACAACTTGTAGTATGCGTTTGAGGAAATGTACAATATTTCGAAAATTATAGATCTTTAAAAGGCTATAAAAGCACTTAAACATCTATAATTTTCGAAATATTGTACATTTCCTCAAACGCATATTAAGCATACTACAAGTTGTAGATAATGCCGTGTTTTAACAAAATGTATTGTTATCTTTCGAAAACGATCCACTCAGTCCGAGTTTTTAGACATTTTCTATTGTGGTCACGTGACATACCAAATATGGGCGTGGTTCGAAACATTTAACAGAAACGTGAATCTAACAAACACAGTAAACTTTGATGCCCACTGGGCTTCAGGAGCTCCCAAAAAGGAGGTTTTGAGATTTCCTTAGCAACAAAATTGTACAGCTGTTGTAGTTAAGTTTCTCCCCCCTTAAGGAATGTTCCTAAAATGTAATGTAACCAGATGAACAACAGTAAACAAAACAGACTACCTTAAGCGGTACGCTGTACATACACGATTACTAAGACTGTACAGTACACTGATTTTGACTCTTCACTGACAAATTAATTTCAATAAAGTATTGCAGTGTTCATAAGTTTCACTCACAGATTAAATCATGCACAAACCGATTCTTTAAACGTTCTTTAGTCAAGCATGTGCATGTGCTCCAAGATAATCTGAGAATTTTTACAAGTTCTAGTTTTCTTATCTGTATACATTGACTGAAGATAATCGCGGTTTCAAACGTTGGTGTTTTTCTTGTTTTAGTTCTGACTTCCCGAAGAAGAGATATCAGCTGAGATATTATTTGTATTTCTCTCTTTCCAGTTGAATATGTCACTGTACTTCTTAAGATCGCTTTGTAAGCCGACGGAAAGTAATGCTTGAAGGGAACATCAAATACAACAGTCACAACACTGAGTGTTTTGTCACCGTTTTGGGGTAATTTTTTTAAAATGCCGTTACTTTCGGGGGGACCGTTACTTTCGGGATTTAATAGGAGGGCAAAAAATTAACGTTACTTCGGAAAGCCGTTACTTTCGAGGGGGCCGTTACTTTCGGAATTCTACGGTAGTTCCGCTCTGACCTGAATTTTTTCAGACTTCAATTTGACAACTGCAAGGACAATCGATGTCTTCATATCTTTTTTCCGCAGCTCGGAATATATGATCTTTCGTTAGCTCATATTCATCTGTATTCATTTAGTCATCTATTTTTTGATATTGAAGAATCAAATTCTTCACATTCTCAGGAGTCCATCTCCAGGATGTAATCAGTTCCACATTTTAGTTTTCTACCAGAAGATTTGGGTTCTTACCATAAACCAAAAATATCCGGAAATTTCGGTTGAAAGTCAAATGGAGGAACGGAAAATCAGTCCATCCGGAAATATTGGACAGGCTCCGGGTGTCTCGAAAACTAAGACCTCGAAAACAAAGACCTAAGACCTAAGACCTCGAATATTAAGACCTCGAAAACTAAGACCTCGAAAATTAAGACCTCGAAAACTAAGACCCCGTTCGAAATTCAAAAATACAACGTGTAAAGCCTCCTCAGTACCTTTGACACCTTTATACCAGCAATAGCCATCTTGGGACTTCCGCCCTATTTTAACGGTTTAATAAAACCGACTGAAAGTCTCATGGTGATTTATGGTATTGTATGCCTTGAATGCCGCTTCTCTTTATAACACAAACAAAAATCAGATACAATCGCATACCGTTCTTCGCCCCCCCCCTCTCCCCCCTCCGTCCCCCTCCCCTCCCCGCCCCCTCCCCCCCGTCCCACTCCCTGGTTTTCACAAGCGGACAGCGTCGGAGTTATACTGAATTAGAAGTGTGGAGTGTTATGTTATGCAAAGCAATGGAGTCGTAAGGAAAATGCTGATTC
>JAHPZR010017225.1:5000-16429 GCA_019787425.1 Platygyra sinensis
ACAATTCTGGAAAAAAAGGTTCTGAAGCTATCAACTGAAAATGGAAAACTGTGTAATTATTTGCATAAAAAAACAATGAATTGCTAAAATACACAAACGGCAGCTTTGCAGCTGGATCAGGAATTTACAAATTTTAAAATTTGATGACATCACAAAGAAAATTATAACTGAAAGTAAATATAGAAACTGGTGAATTAGTTATTGGACAAAATGAGTGGTACCCATGAACACCAAAAGTGTACCACTTAAAATTAATTATTACAGATGAATGTTTACTACAGTGTTTATGGGTGTAAAACTCGTCCATTGATATCTCAAGTGCAGTGTTTCTAAAGTTAACCTTGCCTCAAAGCTTGTTTCACAACAGCAAGCATACATGTAAATAAAGTTGGAGTGAGATTGTCAAAATAATCAACCAGGAAGAGCTGTTGTTAAGGATGCTGCAAAGGGACCGACCTTACTCATGAATGGTGCAACTGAGATCTCAATTCAAAGTCATTTTAATGAAATACAGGTCATGAAGATTGGCTAAGGCAGGATGTGAGCCACTTTAAACTATTCAGTCACATATTGAAATACATGTATACAGTGACACCATTGAACACTTTACAGGTAGTTCTGTCTAAATAAGTGAATTATGTACAAGTAGACACCTAAGGTAGTCAGTAAGGATTCAAAAGCCTAAATATCAATTAGACTGCCTTGTTTGTGTATCTGATTTGCAGCATCGGTGAATAAGGTCAACTACTGGTCGTATATGTCCAAAGAATGCCTTTTTGCAAAAGCTCTGGAAAGCAAAGCACTTACCCTCAAATAACTTGTTTCAGCCTAAAATGACATTTGCAATACATGTACAATGTTATCTGTTCTACAATACTACTAAAACTCTATTTCTCTGGTGTATCCTCACTTTCCACCACTTTATCTTCTTCTTTTGTAGTAGTTTTACTCTCCTTTGTTTCACTACTCGTGCTACCGGTTTCATTGTCTTTATTTTCCGTTTTGTTTTCTTTGTCTTTTTCATCATTGCTTTCCTTGACTTTAAGCCCTTCAAGTTCTTTTGCAAGTTTGTTGCTCTCTTGTTCATCTGTTGTCTTGTCTGGTAACTCAACTTGGCACTTGATAAACATGTCTTGGAATTTCTTAGCATCTGGAAAACATTAGAAACATTCATTAATCAAGAAGGGAAGAATGTAAAATACTGAGCTGACTTTTGCCTACTTCAGTTTTTGTTACAGTATGTACATGCATAACATTTATGCTTGGCAAAAGTCAAGTCACAATACATCAGCATAGTAAGAAGGCTCTAACTATTAAATCTTTTTAGAAAACAGTGCTAAGAAAATATGCGCTGATTGGTTAAAATCATGTTTCTATAACTTGATGGCAACACAGAACAAGCACCAGCTGTTGACGTAATGATGGTACAAGCAAAGTTAATTTACATTTTGATAACCAAAGTTAACAAGTTGTTTTGCTTTTTCTCGTCGTAGTGTTTTCTAAATGAAATAGGAAACATGTACATGTACTCCATGTTTCTATCGCGTTTTAAATACTCTTGAAAGTTTGGGAGAACTCAAAAAAGCTGTGGAAACACTCCCCTGCAACTCATGTTCACACAGCATTTCTCATTCTCCCAAACTTCCACTCTTGTTTCTATAACTCGATAGAAACACAAAACATGTTTTCTATTTCTTAAACACTAAACAGTTTTTGTTCTAAACATTATGGATGCACATTAACAATTAAGTACAAAAACAGATTAAGAGAAAGCCAGACAGTGTACCTTTTTCCAGAATTAAAATTGAAATTTAGACAATAGAAATAAAGCAATTCGGACTTCTAAAATGTGTTTTTTCCTCTGTAAGTGATACCATAAAACAACAACAGCTGTTCAAAAAATAAACATGCCAGACAAAGTCAATTCAGAGATCTCCGTAAGCCCCGGCGACCGGCGAAAATCACCGGCTAGTCGTCCTGGGCGCGCCGGCTACTCAGATCCAAATAAAAAAGTAAATAATTACTTTGTTTTGCATCCAACGGCAACATTTCCATTTGCGACGCCTGCTTTTCCTTGGGTAAATACATTTGGAAATAAATAAAGTTTTCCTTAAAGAGCCAAGTGTCCAAAAAATGTTTTTGACTGGATAAACTTGAAAGTTTCGTAGAGAATTTCGCCACAGTTGAATCTGCTTGCACACATCGATCGAACGTTCAGGAAACGAAACAGGCTCAGATTGCGAGGCAGCGGTTACCGATGAAAAGCATTCCATAGAAGACAACATACGCTGTACTGTGTGGTTCCAGAAAATATCCATACCCCGCCTCCCCCCGCCACGGATGGTCAATGGAAATTCCTAGGGGGTGGAGGGGGGTTAAAAGGTAGAAATTTCCAAGGGGTATGGGGGGTTGGGCACATGAAAAATTTCCAGGAGGCATAAACGTCGCAAATCGTACTACACAAACTTACGGTAAATATTTTGATTTGCAGCGTCCCAAAACTTTGAAATAGGTTCCCCTTTTAAAAAGAACTTGAAGATGTTTGCTTTAAATGACCTTTTCTTTGCTAAGAATTCACTTTCATCCTTTGGACGATGGATAATCCCTTCATTTCCGCGCTCTCCACGCGTGAGATAAATCAAGATGGCTGGCCATAGCGTAGTACCCAGAGTGGTACACCTCGTGTATTCCATACATCAAGTAACAATGAGTTCCCAAAGGATTCTAGGGCGATTTGAAATTGTGTTTTCGTTTCGTCAAATTTCGTTTTGTTTGAGAACAAACTGAGTCAGAAAACTTTATAATACTATTAAAATACTAGTGTTCAACGTTTTTTGGAACGCTTAGAGTTATTTGTAAGCAGCTGTAATCAAAAGTATGCTATCTGATCGTTGGTGAGTACTTATAAAGCGTACAGATTCAAAGGTCGATGTTCAGCTGTTAGTTAATTTGTTATTTTACGATTTGTGGGTGCCATTTTTTTTTAAATAACAACAATTTTTGAAGTCTTTCGTTTCGTTTTACAATGGTACAAAAATTATCGACCTAACTTTTAACTATATCTTAGCTCGCTCGTTAGAACGTCGTCGCTATTTTATCTCGAGTGAACACTGCATAATCTTACGAAATATTGTTGTAGCGTGTGCAACAAATTATTAGTAAAGGTTGTGTGAAAATAAAACTATTTTCTGATTTATTTAAACTTAGAAATGCCGTTAATTTAAAAAAGAACCCCCTTCAAAAAAAAAATGGAAATTCCTGGGGGGTGGGGAGTCCATAAATGACCCTCTGGAAGGGGAATTCCAAGGGGGTGGGGGGTAAAAACTATAGAACCATCCGTGTGGGGGGGGGGGGGGTATGGATATTTTCTGGAACCACACGTTCCAACACGTGCAAAATGGCGGAAATTCCTCTGCCGGCTACTCCATTCTATTCTCCTTCTACTCAAAAATTTAGGGAGAACCCTGCAATTGAATTAAATATACATTATTTGCAGTCTGAATTACTGTCAAACCAGACATTTGTTTGACAGGAACTTATTAATGTTAATTGATTGAAAGTTTTCTTGAGGCAACTTGTAACTTACAATTCAAATTTGCTTGAACATGATGGCAAGTTTTGCTTTACTTTTTTGAGAAGTTCTGGCTTTCATTTTTCCTTACAGCAGCAAATACTGCCTCTGTGTGAGAGTGATAAAATAATTTCTCACTGGTCAACAGTTTATCAACATATCAAAAGAAACACCAGACTGTGACTTGAAATTGCCAAACTCAAAATTATGCAAATTTGCTAGGCAATTCAATTTTGATGCATAAATGATCCTAATTTGAACTCAAACCATTGCTAATTTCTCCCACTCTGGGCTCAAAGTTTATTTTTGGCCATGGGAGCACTTGTACGACCAGGTCTAAATTCTTAGGCACACTGCTGAAATGTTTGGCCCAGAGTTAAAAATTTTAGGCGCACAGCTTCAAATACTTGGAGTACCTACTCCAAAAAGAGCGACTCAGGCTTCGTGTTGCAATATCGGCCTATTCTAGCAGTATTGAACACAAAGAAGATATTTCACACAAGAGTTTAGTAAGCTTGTAGATATTAAATGCTGAAGTCGCTTCGTTGAGTATCCTCATTATCCAATTGCTTGTTGTTTGCCTCACCTTTGAAATTCTGATCAGGAAGATTCTTGATTTTTTTTAACATCTGAGTATTCATGAGAACTAGCACGAAGTTTGCTCATTTGGCTAGCTTTCAAGCCATAGAATTCATGGACCAGCCCATTCCAAAAATGCTGGACATTTGGTATGTCAGACAAGTGCAGACAAAGCTTTTTTTACAAACCACAGCTTTCTGTAACTGTTGTTCTCGAAAAACGAGAACACAATTTAATCTCATCCCCAGTCTCCACGCTTTCTGCTAGGAGCACCTAGCAATTTGACCTCTTTTTGAAGCATGTGCTTCATTCCTTCATTTGCATGTGTCAGCGGAGTTGTTTACAATGCAGAACATGGGAAGAAATGAAAGTTCGAGTTCGGAGAATCCATGAAAATAGAATGCACACCGATGAAAGGAAAATGGGGCATTTTTATTATTTGGTGCCTGGTTGTGTTATGTCTATGTTTAAATTTATATTTATTAAGTACGTTAGTATGGTCAGGTGAGCAAGCACTAGGGAAGTCGCACTGTACATTGGCTTTTAAGGCACGGTGGTGCGACCACACATGATTTTTTAGGCGCACTGGCAAAAATCTAAGTTGGTCGTTAACTTTGAGCCCTGCCACTGTTGATACATCCTTGGCAAAAAGCGGTATAATTTCTTATTCAAGAAAAATGAAAACCACAACCTGTCAAAACTCAGACAGAACTTGATAGTTCTTGCTTTAAAAGCTAATTTGAACCAAAGGTTGAAAATTGCATGTAGCAAGCTGTCAATTACATGTACATGCAATATTGGCATGTTGAGCTACAACATTCCAGAGTTCCTGTCAAAAGAACAGTCAAACCGGATGTTCATTTGAAGGGATGGTTATACTCACTTTCTGCATTGGCAAATCTGATAGCCAGTGTTTCAGTTTTCATTTCTTCATCGGCAAAGTCCAATGCAGTCCACACCCATGCTCTGTCGCTACCACAATTTGGTTTTAGTTCCATGTCTTTTGTGACTAGAACAGTAGAGAAATTAACATGTTATGCTCAGGGCAAAAAAAAATAATGAACATGCTGGGCAGTGTGGTCTTGAATGAAGCCAATATTGATATACATTTCTCAGGTATTTCTTTTCTCAGTACTTCATAGAACTTAATGAAATTTCTGTAGTTTCTCTAACAAATAAACAAAGGAAAAGTTGCAAATTACATGCAAGTATGCGATTCACCAAAATACATAACTACATGTAGAAATTTGATTGTGCGCAAACATTTCGCATGGCAAAGCAAAACACAGGCAACATGCTGACATAGTTTGTGCCTGCACAATAGGAAATTGAACGGTCATGAGCAAAGGTTCCCTCTCCTCTCTCACCGAGCAGAAGGAGAAGAGAATCTCTGTTTTACAGGGTATTTGGGTTCAAGAATTATTTAGCAATTATTGAATGAGGCTGAGTAGGATATGAAGAATTCTGCAGATCAAGGAGGGTGTTATCCACAGAGGCCGAAGGCCGAGGTGGATAACACCCTCCGAGATCTGCAGAATTCTTCATATCCTACGAATGCCGAATTCAATAACTGCTTTATTATTCATTCAAAATATTTCCCCGTTCTTGAAGGAGTTTCGCCATTTCGTTCTTTGTTTTTCTGCTCACCAAAAATAACACAATCTTGTCCCTAGATTTTCTCGGTCAACGGTTCAATAATCTGCAGCGGGCTGCACTTTTGACGTCATCGGTTCAATAATTTTCAGCAGGCTGCACTTTTGACGTCATTGATTCAATATGACGAAGATTCTTTCCAAATTTGGTGAACAGAAGCTGGTTAGAGTGAATTATGCGTGTGGTTTTAACCAATCAGAAACGGGGATATATTTTGAATGAATAATAAAAAATATACATGATTTTTTCCTTCCACTTGAATATCTGGGGATTAACAAATTGGTAAATATTACATTGTAACATCAAAATTAATCTTATCAAAAAGGAGCAAGGTGTTCTTTACCTTATTCTCTCCCTGTATTTAGATGAATTAGGAGCATCAAATATACAATGTAAGCTTACTATAACCCAATCAATACACTTCGAGGAGCCACGTAATATTGTATTTCCAGCTTACGGCGTCAAAAGTTGTATCGATTATTGTAAGTTATCAACAGCAATTAGCTAGCATGGATAGAAAACTTCAATTGATTGAGCCCACGTCTCGGTGCAGAAAATAAGGTGCTTAGTCAGCAAACACTTTGAGAAAAGCTCGACTGAAAACTCGACGTTCAACTCGCCTTCATGACGAGTTGAATTTTCCGAATAACATATAGGCTTACTCACTGTAATGATTTGCACAAATTTTAAATGTCTTGTCTCTTCTCATGAGGATTCTGTGTGTTCCCTTGTCACCATGTTTCAAGATCTTCACTTCACCGACTCCTCTTTCTTTCCATTCGTTTTCTTCACCGCTTGTTTCAAATCGGTACAGTTTGGCACGTCTGTTGGGGTTCACAAATTAAAACGGAAAAAATTACCATGTAACGATTGATCATTTGCGAAGTGAGTTGAACTGAAAGTTTAAACATTTCTAGAAGCAAATACACTTACAGTTTAAGGAGGGCCTCTTCGTTTTCTTCAAGTGATTTGACATCAACCTTGGGAAGGCTGACGAGCGGTTCGAAGTGAATTTCTGGACTGACAGGAGCCTCCTCAGATACCTGTTTAGAATTTCATCTGTTGAGCATTGAAGCTTAGACATATTTTAAAAATGAACATGTAAAAGAATGCAAAAAGTACGAAACTACCTTTTCGTTGCTCATTGTGTACTGACGAGGTTAAGATGATCAAGATATTACAAGATTCAACAAGCCGGTTTTCAAATTAGTCAAGGAAGCAAAAATTATTTCGCGCTATCTCCCAATTCAAAATTGCGCAATGTCATACCACGCATGACACCACGCATCGACCCACGCATCAGCTTATACGCATCCATCTGGCCAGTGGCTTTACATCGTGGGCTCGAGTAATTTAGATGGCGGGAAATTTGTGGACCTCGCGCGCGCCGAGTGAACCTCGTAGCGTAGTGACAGTTTCGTTACTTTTCTTGCAATGCTGCGTGTTTGGTAAGTACAAAATTTTGAATTAGTCCCGCTCTGACCTGAATTTTTTCAGACTTCAATTTTACAACTGCGAGGACAATCGATGTCTTCATATCTTTTTTCCGCAGCTCGGAATATATGATCTTTCGTTAGCTCATATTCATCTGCCTGATTCATTTAGTCATCTATTTTTTTGATATTTAGGAATCAAATTCTTCACATTCTCAGGAGCCCATCTCCAGGATGTAATCAGTTCCACATTTTAGTTTTCTACCAGAAGATTTGGGTTCTTACCATAAACCAAAAATATCCGGAAATTTCGGTTGAAAGTCAAATGGAGGAACGGTATTAAGTTTTCCGGAAAATCAGTCCACAGGGGGCACACACTCTTGCTGAGTAGGGAGAGAGTAAATAAAGGAACGAAAAGAATGAACAGTTTACCTCTGTCTCCTCTTGTCATCTCTTTTATCTTACGCGATTTTACTGCGAAAACCTCTGCTTACAAATCCTCCGTAAGACTGAAGCGCTAAACTCGTACCTAGCCCTTTCCGCGCTCAGCAAAAAAAAGTTTTTCTTTGTATAAAATTTGACACTTGTCAAATTTTATACAAACAAAAAACTTTTTGATGAGCGCGGAAAGGGCTAGGTACGAGTTTAGCGTTTCAGTGTTACGCAGGATTTGTAAGCAGCGGTTTTCTAAAATCGCGTAAGATAAAAGAGATGTGTGCCCCCTGTGATCAGTCCATCCGGAAATATTGGACAGGCTCCCCTAGCTGAAAATACGTGGTGTATGCGACAGCTTGTGTATATAGAGAATTGTATGGGAAAATCACCGATCGTAAAAAAAAAATGTGTCACAAACTTGTCTCTTGTGCCATTCTGACGCCGTTTAGTGAAGAAGGAGTTGTAACGGTATCAAATAACTTCACTAAACGACGTCAGAATGGCTTAAAATCGGCACAAGTGACAACTTTGCGACACATTTGAGGTAGCTTTATTTCAAATGAGATAGTTAAGCCCTGGTCAAACGGCGCGTGATAGTCTATCACCAACTATCATTCACATGGTCAAACGGCCAAAGAAGATCGTGATAGTTGACGATAGTTCACCGGCAGCCGCGCAAGCAAAGTCACGAGAGCAGCGAGTTCCAAGCTCTTTCCGCGTAAAAATGTGAATACTTAATGGCGTCCCGTACTAAGATAGTAAGACAAACCATAGTTAATGGAGGGAGACTGGTTATGAAAGCCGGCGGACTTCAAAGGACTAACTCTTTGTTTTGGTTTATGGCATGTCACGTGATTGCGAAGGTGCACAGAATTATCAAGATAGCGAGCAGCGAGTGGCGTTGCTTCGAATTTGTGCGAGTTTATTCCATTATAACATGTTTTAGAATTATGTTATTGAATATTCACAAGCAGTTTTCCTTAATTCTCCAAATTCCATTCATGAGAAGGTTTTAGCAGTGTCATTGTAACATATTATTTTAGAATTATATTATTCACAAGCAGTTTTCCATAATTCTCCAAATTCCATTCATGAGGTTTTAGCATTGTCATTGTAAAATACATGTATTGTTTGGAACTAAACATAAGAAACCAAGTTGATTTTGTAATGATGTTGTAGACAGTTTTGCTATATGTTGTGGACAAAAGTAAATTAAATATAAAAGGAGACTTTTAAAATTGCCTCCCTTGTTCATTTTCTTGGCAACTCCGACTAATATCCTTGTGAAGAGACTTCCCCTTTGTTTGCTTCATTCTGATCTTGTTTCAAGTTTGCCAGCCTTTAGTATTGCCATAGCTTGCTGGCTCTCCACAGTACCGGTTCTTGCATGTTGCTTGTACAAATTGTGCAGCACATAACCTCCCAGGTATTGCAAGCCAGCCCTTTCCCTCTCAGATAAGAGTTCTTGCTTCTCTTACAGCATGCAATGAGGCAGTCGGCAACTTTGGTTGACAATAAAGTGGCAGCAATCCTTGACAGTCCAGTAAAGAACTGTGCAGACTTTACAGGAACTGTTGCATAATATTTCTGATAAAACTTCTCTAAGTCTCCATTCTTTAAAAACCCATCATACATTGATTTTATGCTAGTGAATTCAAAACTTCCTTCCTCTGGCTAGCTGTTGAAAAGAATACTTGCTTAGTTCATCCCTCAAGCTTTCTGTAAACACTTCAGCCTCATTTATTTTCCTGATTGCGGAAGCCACAACTTCAGCTAGTAGGCTGACACTCAAAGGCTTACGTAATTACTACGTGTAGATCCTTCGTGAAGACTGCTGTGTTTCAAAATTGTGTGTCGTTCATAACCCCCTTTGGTTTTATATTTTTTCCCACAGTCTTGGCAGATAATCTCTTGTTGCTGGACCTAGAACGGAACGAAGAAAAAAAAAATTAGGATTCGTGCAAAATCATATTGCTAAGCTAAAACGGGATGTGATACTCTGAATTCTAAGATCGATTCTAAGAGGTTTCCAGCAAGTTATTTAAGACACTTCTCATATTAAACGAGTCATTTAGTGAAAAACATGTTCTTAACTTCTACAGGAACACTGATCAGTCATTACAGGTAGGACAAACCTATTTAAGTTAAATGTTTGGGTTTTATAGACTCGAGTGACTCGAGTAAATTGCCATGCCACAAATATATAAACAAGCGAACGTTTAGGTCGATAGAAAGAAATTCAAATGAGGAATTAGCACAATTTGAACTTACATTGTTAGTTGCTGCTACAAACTGCTGTTTGACTGTTTCATCACCTTCTAAAATGTCTAAAAAATCCTTCGAAATCGTCTCCCCATAGCAAGAGATCGTCTACTCCATCCGCCATCTTGTTTTGAATGTGTGCACCTTCGCGATCACGTGACTTGTACCTTCAACCTCAGAGTGCGCCTATTGTTGTAATCGTTTGAAGTCCGCCGGCTTTCATAACCAGTCTCCCTCCATTAACTATGGACAAACTTGTAAAAGTATGAATTTTTCGCGACGAAAGAGGGCGGCAGCACCTTTCTGACCGCTATCGGGCCAGTGATTACCAAAACAGCTGACCGAAAAACTATCATGAGTAGTAGTAGGTCAGCATTTTAAGCCGCGTTCCGGACTTCCCTTGGACTTCCCTTCCTTCCTGCATACTAATTTTTGACTTCCTGCATACTAATTCGGTATAGGTTTACTAATAAGCGTCACTCTAGTACAATGGAAACAATAAGGTTGCCTAAACTTGCCTGCTAATAGTGAACCCTGATTGGAAAAAATCTCTTATGTGTTAAAATTATAAGCGCGAATTTTAACGAAAGCGCTATCGTTCTTGTAATCGCTTTGCTGCGAAAGTCTATCTCCGAGACTTTCAGTTTATTCGAAACGTTTATCATGAAGATGGTTTTTTTTCACTAGCGGCCATGTTTTTTAAACTGCTTTGAGCGCTTGTTTAACTGTCCGTGATTCGGAAACGCTGACAACCACAAATGTTTTGAAATTGTAATAAGGTTCTCTAGCTTTCTATGAAAACGTTCTCCGATTTTCGAAATCGGGATCTTTTAACCCCGATTGGTTTAGGTAGAATCTATCATGCTTTTATTCTCAGCTGTGCTGACGAGAGAGAGAATTTAAATTCTTAGCTAAGTGCTCGAGTTTTCCGCGCCGTTAGTCACGCACTGAACTCCACTTTTAACCCTAGATTTGCATACTGACAAACTCGAACGGAGAAACCCATGGGACAGCTCTACATTGAAATTACAACAATACAAGCTCGGAGCGCTAATTAATTGCCAATACGCCACAATAAATATTTTTGAACAACTTGTTTCTTTTATTACGTTTATTAGCGAATACAAAAAATTAATACACAGAGATTTGAAATGCATACACTAAAATTACAACTGAACAAAACTGTTTGCAAAACAAAATTTGCCGTGGCTAAACAGAGATCAAGCCATGTTTAGTATATCAAACTGAATTTATTTACAAACTATAATAACATTCTTTTTGAAATATAAGGTCTTAAAGAACAATCTTTCTTTTTACAATCTATTAAAAAAAAGCTATTTACGAAACTTTAAATGTCTAACGGGAGCGTGCTTACACCAACTTGTAAACCACTGCGTTTCGGGTAAAAATATGAACAAGTATTCACTACCACCACTACCACCGCCACCGCCACCGCCACCACCACCACCCACCACCACCACCACCGCCACCACCAC